>JAGTTH010002987.1:0-42699 GCA_022606485.1 Agraylea sexmaculata | reverse complement strand
TCATTTTTATTAAAAACATTCAATTCAGATTACCAAGATAATTTCAACATAATTTTTATTTAAAAGAGTGAATCCCTGTAGCTTTCGCGCAGTTGTAGTTTAATTTTTAATTCTAATTGCCCAATATAGCCCAATTTCAAATGTGGCAAAAACAGCTTCTAAATTGATGTTCTATCTATTCTGTAAACGCATTTTCAATTATTTATCGGTTTTGAATTGGTCTGAAATATTCAGGTCAATTTTCATCGGATCGGATGCATAATGCTCCAACAAACTGCGGTTCTGAATTCAACGTGTTTCGGACATTGAACAAGTTTGATTCGCCGTAAATTTACCATGATCAAAGTATTTTCCGATTGGTAATTATTGTAAAATGCCAACAGAAATAACATTAATTGAATGGGGAATTCGCAATTAATTTCTGGTACGTTCGCAGATTAACAAAACATTGTCAATATCGTAAAATCATAGCTTGAAAATTAATTACGTTTTAATAACAATCAAACGAAAACCACATCATTAACGAGTTTTAATTTATAACGAGACAACCAGACAAGAGTTTAATCGATCGAATGATATTTATTTAGATGTGGTTGGATGTATTAAAATACTTCATTTAAATATTTTGCAATACAAACGAGAAAAATGGAGGTTCATAGAAATGTTCAGTTATTTAAACACTAACTCAACATTATATAATTTTTATAATTTAAAAAAATAGAAAATAATACTCATGAGGATTATTATGACAGATTTTCCTTCATAAATTGACATTAATTGATAAAATGTGGTTTTAAAGTTGCGTGAATATAAAACATTCCATGTCCTAATAATTCATATTTATTAATTAATAATCTATGGAAGAATAAATGGTATCGCATCTTTATAATAGTTCATTTTGATAATTTTTTTCAGTTTTAATATACCTAATAATGTTAATGATAGCAAAAAAACATTTAGAAAGAGAAAGTTTGTAGTTATGGAAATGAAAACAATTAATAAGATGGAGTATTTTTTTTTATAATATCGATAGTTTTTTACATTTATTTAGCTTTGTATATTATTAAGTGTTATGATTTCTTTTTTTGTTTTCAGTAATAGTCATCATTAATTTTTACTAAATTATTAAAAAAACAATGTATAATATTAGCATTACATAAATTGAGAAAATTTAGGCACAATTTTTTCAAAATAAATTTGCTATTAGAAAAAATATAAGTAACATTTGTTTGTTAGTAAGATTTCTCGCTTATATTCATATGAAAAATAAATTTTAATTTTATTTAAGCCAATGGATTGTTTAGCCCTGGTCGAAGGTAAATGTTTGGAAGGGCATAAAGAAAGTTGCAGGAAAGTTGTCGAATATATTAAGGTAACAAATCTGTGAAGAAGTGTCACTTCATAGTAACTTATCATAAAGCCTCTTCACTCATGTCACTTTAATTTGCCATCTTAACTAATACAAACCATCGTTTTCCCATTTATCATACCAATAATAAATGTCACCCGAAACCTAGGCAGCAAATTATAATATTATATTAAATGGGAAACCCACAAGCCGTTGGGACGTCAATGTTTTAGTTGGATTTTAGCCAACCTAATTATATTTTCACTAAAAGGCACATCGGAAGATTATTTGATATTGGGATTAAATCGAGTGACTCTTCAGAATACTTAAATGGATGATCAATTATTCAATATCTCTCCTGAGATTCGATGTATTTTATTCTGATTGAATTAGGTCATGGTTATAAACGTCAAAAAATCATTTTTACACACTTTACAAATTGTTAATTGCATTGTAAAATATTTAAAAAACGTAGCTCTAAACTTCCAACCAATACAGAATTAGATGAAAAATATTTTGATTCATTTTTTTTTGTTTTTCTTTTGTAATCAGGTAGTATTATTATTTATTTTATTGTTAATGTGTATTTGTAACTTTTGCATCCAATTAAATCATATCGACTATGTTATCTGAATTATACATTTTTTTTTGTATTTTATGTGTTATTTTTTTTATTTTGATGAAAAACACAGTTATTATTAAAACTCATTATAAATTTTAAATTTTAATAAAGTATAGGCTTGGGAAAGGGCCCTCAGGTTATTCGTTTTACTTTTGGATTAATGTGGTTAAATTTTACAGTTATAGCTGTTTAAATGTTCCTTTCTAAGGTTTAAATGATTGTTAGCTTATTGGAATAAGTTATAGACTAAAAAAATGCAGCTGCATTATCGATAAGATTTTAATAAAAAATATTATGTTTTTTTTTATTAAAATTAATTCTGGCATGAATTTTAGGACGCTCTTTATATAAATTTGATTCTAAATTGAAGAAAAACTATGAAATTTTTGTATAAATTATCACAGCAAATACATACTCCAACAAGTACTATGTCATATAACAATATTTATCTTACAATTACAAATTCATATCAATAAAATTCAAATTGTCCAAAACAAGTGTCTTAAGATGGCCTTAGATCTTGAACCTGGCACATCTCTTAAAGAAGTCCACAAGCAAAAATCGCAGATTTGAGTAAAAAACATTACACTAAAATTACTAACTTCCTGACTAACCCAATCATAAGACATGTAAATAAAACCAAATATGCCTCGAGGAAACGTAAGTTCATTTTACTAATGGACTTCCATAACTGATAATAATTTAAAAATAAAATAAAATTTCTAATAATCCACTCAACTCAAATTTGGTTTTACCCAAACAAATTGTTATTTAGTTTTTAAGCATTATATTTTTTAATTGTTTTATTATATTTTGTAATTGTTTTGTTAATATTGCTTTTGTTGTTGTTATTATTTATTAATCTTCAAATTTGTAAATGGGTTTTTTTCCATTCTTTCTATAGTTTAATACTATCATTAATGTCAAATTCAAATAAAACATTCTCATGTTAGTTATAGGTAAAAAGATTTATACACTCTGTACACCTAAGTGTATTTCCAAAGATGTATTGTTCAATCAATCAATGTAAAAACTTATGCATAATAAAGAAATTGTAAATATATATCTAACAATTGAATAAACCTAATCATTTTAAAGGGCAGTGCCGGATTTGAAACGTTTTGTAGGGGGTAGTTGAGATATATTCGGTACACATTCAAATTAAAGCAAACCCTCGACGGGGACGAAAGGAGTCGAACCTGGACCCTGTAACGAGGTCAAAGGATCCCCAGGGAGTCGGCAAACAGGTATGTAATGTACAGGAGGGACATACTGTCATGTTATGTGAACTGCGTGCCTAGAATCCAACACTACGTGACTACACTTCGAAACCATTCCACCACTATTATATTTCAATGCAAACCTACAATTGAATATTTTGAAGGGGGACTATGGTGGCTTTACTATTTAAACACGTTGAGACAATAATATGACTTATGAAATTATATTAAATTGTCTCCTTGAAAGGAATTACGCTCATGATGCCTTGCAACACAATTAACTACAGCCCTAGATATAAACATAAGATATCGCATGAGTGGCTAAATGCATGTTTAGTTCAAGTGGATCAAGTGGCCAAAAACATGAGTTACCTGGCAAACATTATACTGTAAACATCTCTCTTCATATCTTCAGTTACATTTCACAGTAAAATGGGTAAATGCATTGTTACTACATGTCATATGGACTCAAACATACACTCAAATACATCTAGGCTCACTTTTTACAATAGACTACTTCTTTAACATGTTTCAAATATTATTAAGTATTGTCATTACCACGCTCAGAGGTCACTAGAAATGTGTTAAGTGAAGGTGACACACTTATGCCTTTATCGAATAGGAGAGAACAGTGCAACAAAACGGGTTTACACGAAATTGTAATATGAATACAGGTTTTTCATCCCTTTTTTTTCCAAGAATTTTTATTAAACAAACATATTATATAAAATATTGTACACTCTAAAGTACAAAATGAATTCTAACATCCATACAATAGTATCAGTGTGAAGATTTAGTTATATGTATCTTAAGGTCAATAATCTTAGTTTTATTGGTTGGTTTAATCAACATCGTGTTAGTGTGTCAATTTTCTTTTGATTTTTAATTTACATACATATTTTTAAAGATTGTAATTGGATTAAAGTTAATTAAATAAAAAGAATCATTATTTAAATTGAAAAATATTTTTTTAATGTCTTTGTTATGAATATTGTTTGAAATTCATTCAAACGATTATAATTCTCTCTGTATATTGAATAAAGTGGGATATTTCAGTATTTTTCGAGTGTATATATACCAATTTTGGAAGCAAATAGGCTAACTAAAATTGGGGTTTTCCATTTAATGACCGGCTGAGCCGCTTATCAATACTCTGCCACACAATTTTTAAAGCCCCCTATTTAAATAAAAATTCATTGTGAGGTGAAACTTAAAAGGAACAATCCATCACGCGATGCAATGTTCGGATGATAAATAGAAAAGGTTTTGGATTTGCAATTGATGGGTTGGTATAGGAAATGGATAATAGTGACTAAATGTTACGAATGGCGATTGGGTGAAAAATAAATGGTGCGTAGCGAAAAAAACATATGTCAAATGGGGGTAAACTATGGACATACAATACACACAGAATTGCCTACAATAAAAACAAACATATTGCAATCAATAAGTGTTTTTAATAGTTATATAAAAACCAGCGCACTTGCTCAGGGTATGAGGTGCGTGCCTACAAATACTGTGATCATGGGTTCAAATCCCACAAAATTTGATCCCGGTTATTACGACTGGCAGATCGGGAATAATATTAATAAAATCGCGATTGATTGTCTTCATCCAAGTTTACTCTGATTTCCTGCATTGTAAGGTAAATACTGATTATTAAGTCGGTGACCTGTGTAATTAGTAATAGTTAAGATTACCGACAGATAGTGAATTACCATGTTGTATAACGTATAAAATATATTTTTTAAAATCATTCTCAAAAAGCTACGGCTATAGTATATATATATATATATATATATATATATATATATATATATATATATATATATATATATATATATATATATATATATACATAAATTTCCACATTCAAAATTCTATTCTTCCTTGTGTTTGTAAAGGATATGTTCAACTTAAGACAAGCTCAAGGGCAACAAATGTGATTGGTCAAACCGCAATACTATCATATTTTATTATAGTATTCTTATCTCTTTCATAGATAAGAATACTCATTTCATTTTCATTACTTTAATAGAGATGTTTCATATTTTTTTAAATTACATACCATGAAGGACGAATTATAGATTTTTAAAATTATTTTACCTATATCTGATCGATCAAAATTATTAAATTAATGATGGATTTTTGAGTGGCTTCAATATTAAATTTCAGAATATATTCTCTTGGGCGAAGATCGTTGTAAAATGGGTGGTTTAAAAATAAAAGACAGAAGCTGTCTCGAGAAAGTGTCACGTTGGATGACATCTTCTTGTTAAAAATATCTTCTTCATAGTTTACAACCTATAAATGTCTTGTCTTGAGTCTTGAAGTCACTTTACCTTGACCAGAAAACGTTATTTCAAATGCAGGACAAGAAAATAAAATAACAATTTTTCAGTTATTTGTAATGTTCACGGAGATCGTGCACATGTTTCTATTTAGATCACATTAATATATTTATATTTTTCACAATATACTATCTTTTTTTTTCATCTTTAACTGACAAGTGCTATATTATCCTCACTGCGACTTAGGATCTCTCGTAATGCTCTAGTGGTACTGCAGTATGATATAATAATAATACATATCTATTAATAAATAAATAAAAAACATTATTGTATTCAAAAGATGCTAAAATAAATATATATATATATATATATATATATATATATATATATATATATATATATATATATATATATATATATAGCGAGAGAGAGAGAGAGAGAGAGAGAGACATTTTTGTCGTGTTGGTATTTTGTCAATCAATAACCCACTTTAAATTAAGAAAATAATGAAAATTTAATTTGTCTCCTTTTTTCTATTCAAAAATAGGAAATTTCGATAAGAATCTATTTATATATATTACAATTTCTTTATTATGCATAAGTTTTTACAATGATTGATAGAACAATACATCTTTGGAAATAGACTTAGGTGTACAGAGTGTTTACATCTTTTTACCTATAACTAACATGAGAATGTTTTATTTAAATTTGACATGAATAATACTATTAAATTATAGAAAGAATGAGAAAAAAAATAAAAACCCATTTTCAAATATGAAGATTAATAAATCTATTCGTAAAAAAACACAGGAATAAATAATAAAAAAATGAGGTCAATAAGTATTTTATATATTAAAGTGATGAGCCTACAAACTAGTGGATGATGTTTTTTAATACTAAACTAACAGTAAGTTTATTCAGTAGCATTATTAAGAGACCATATGACTGGAATCAATCTAAATGATGGTATGTTTTTTATTAAATAAACATATCTCAAGTTACGTGAAGCTTTTTCAATTTAAAGATTTTCGATTTCAAATATCCAGAGGCTTGATATTTATATGGTGGATGCGATGTTCCGGCAGTGCATAGGTAAAACTACAATATTCTATATTTGGATAGGAATGACACGTTCTGGGGTATGGATAAGATGGTATTTACACGGTGGGGGTACGAGGGTATCCCCATTGCACTATTGAAGATGAAGGAGGCTTCAGCTGTAACCAAATATTTTCTTCTCTTTACACACTTGCCTATATTGAAGACACACTTGCATACAACCGGATGATATTCCCCCAAGAATAAAAAATAACATTATAACAACAAAGTCGAAATGAAGTTATCGAGGGGATCCCTTATAGGGGTTGGCCAGTTCATGACCTTTATGGTATAATATACAAGAGGTGGTTTCCCAAGCCACCCCACAGCAATGAGTCCTTCAGATCTACAAGATCTACAAAAAAAACAGTTTTGAGTCTCACTCAAAAATTCGTCACACTAACCCCGTATCCAATATTTGATGAAGTATTTTTAGTACAATTTAGACATTACTTTCTCATTACGATTAATTCGTATAACAAGCAAAAAAAAAGCTCTATTAACACATAACGAGCACTCACTTTACAATAATAAAATGTAAATGTTTCTTCATAGCTTTTAGACAAATAATAATTTATTATTTAGCATAAGTTAAATTGAAATCGAATTCCAAGTTGTTACATTCCTCAACAATTTATAAATTTATAATTTTATTTGAATAGATAATAAAGATTTTGGAGCGAATTATGCTCCTTATAAGAGATTGCATAATGCAAACTAACATATTGTGTATTTATCGAAATAGATGAAAAATATACAGTCCATGACAAATATTTAAAACGTATAATGTAGGCAGTAGAAATATTGAGGCAAACAATTGGACAATATTAAATATATTTTATTAAAATAATAACCACATTTTTTCTGAGTCTGAGTATACATACTTACGACTATTACAATGTAGTCATATTCAGAGAATTTATCTTCAGACTATATGTTAGTAGTCTAAATTATACACAGACTAAAAAAATAACAAAATATTGTGGAAATTATTTAAAAAATATATTATATGAAATTTCACCAAGACATCAAAACAACTTACAATATTAAATGTTAATAAATAGGTAGGAATAACATTCTGCCGTTAAATTCGAATACTTAAAATTGTCAAGCTTATTCCTAAAGTTGATATAAATTTGGATGATTTAGTATAATATTATGTTTAATATTAAGTTTATAATATAACTTTTCTTGTTTTACTAGTCCCTCTAGTATCATGAACCTGATCTCAGTCGTTACTAGTCGTTGGCTAAGCTCTGTAATTCTATAGGAATTTGGTGTGCAGTAGTTTCAACTTATGGGCTTTTTATTAGACTCCAAGTACCTCATTATTCGAATACCAGTTGACGATTTATTCCATTTTTTTTACATTTGTGCCTGTTCTCGAAAACGAACATTTTATGGGTACTTAAAAATTGAACGACTGTCTCATTAAGCATAGTTTACATACTTTACACTGAAATTTAACACTGTTCAAAATGAGTATTGATTGGTAATTTTTATGGAGATCATATTAGAGATATAGTAGTGTTCTCAATAGTAAGAAATAATTCAGAGAAGATGCACCTTTGGTAGATCGTACATAGTGTTGTCAGGGTGAAATGCATTTATCGCATTGCACCCCTCATCCTACTACCCCTAGAACTTCGCCCTTAACCCACCTTTACCTCAAAACCATTATTATTATTTTATACATTATATCACACAAAAATAAATTTACATTTTACATAAAGAGAATTTTTAAAACTACGTAATATTAATGAACAATTTTTAATATTTCTCAGTATTGCTGAAATTATAAATGATAGTCAATAAATATATGATACATTCACAATTATGCATATATTATATTAAACATTATTATTACCTTACTAATTATCAAAAAAATGACTATTATTAATACATTTATTTAACAAAAACTGAAACAGCCACAAGAACAGGCTTGTTTATTTATTTGCCTTGTTTCGAACTATTATATATTTTCAAATTAAATGAAATTAATTAAAAAATAAATAATAATAATAAATAAACTGATGTTTTAATCGACTTGACAAAAATTCACGATAAGATTTTCAATTGTAATATTTTTATTACCGAGGTAAGATATATTATTTTGACATATTGCATTTTAAAGATAATTAATTGTAAAAAACACAAAATGTTATAACTCAAAAAGTTCAAATTACAAAATATGATGATTTCTAATGTTTATTTTAAACTGAATCTTAAATTCTAAAAAAACATGAGTGCGACAAACGTATGTTAAATATTTATTGTATTTATAAAAAAATATTATCAACAATTATATCTGTTTCAAATATAGCTACTGTCGAATAAACTTAATAAAGGTCTAAATATAAAAAATATATGTTTAAACTATATAATATATTAGTAAGCATGCATATTGAAATATTGTGAACATATTTTATTTAAATTCAAACAAAATTCTTGTAATGAATGTTAAAAAAATACGTACACCATTTATTTATTTATTTAGATGTTTACATTTAAAACATCATAACTTTACAGATAATCCAATGCTTTAGGATAGTTTATAAAATAAAAATATAAGAACGCATGGTATAATATTTAAAATCATACGATTAACCCATTGTTAATTAAACAATTTAACATAAAGCGGATTAAGGGAGAGGAAGTGATGTTAACCTGATTGCATATGTATGTACAAATTAATTAGGTAATTAATTTTTTTATTATAATTACGGTTTATGAAGTTACTATTTTTTATGTAATAAATTTGGTTTAATATCGTGACTTCTTCCTTATTGACATGAGTTCATTTGTAAGAGGTTGGTCAGGCCTTTATTGGAAAATATAGAATATGTGGTTTCCCAGACCATCACACAGTAATGAGTCTTTCAGATCTAGTAGGATTGAACCCGGGAGTCTTCAGTTTTATACCTGTAGGCTTAGGTTAACATCAGTTAATAATTGAAGACGCTTTTTGCTTGTTCACTTCCTTTGGTTGATAGCATATTTGCAACGATATTGGTCAAAGTATAAGCGGCTCAATGATGGCGACAGTCCTTTGAATGGATAGTGACATAATGAACAATGGAGGCCGATGAGGATGTAGGCTGGTGAATAGAATGGAGTTATTATGAAAAGTTTGCATGGGCATTGCAGAGCACTGCGGTCCTGTCAGACCTGATTTGCATACTTCCTGACACCACTTTAACCACCACCCCCATCAATGTGGTATTCAACCAACCCTATCTTGTCCAGGAAATAGAATCTAATATACATCATTTCAGCCCGAATCAGCAGACCTGCACTGCCCACTGCCAAGGTGTACTATTTATAATATGTGTCGATAATATTGTGTACCTAGCCACTGCAGTACGCTGCATTCAGATTTACACAAAAAGGTTTAGAGTCTATGGACAATTTTGAGAGAATTCGTCACATGGAATATTCCCATCGCTGAATGCGACAAGAGTTTCTGCCGTTTAGTCCATTGTTAGACTCTCCCATTCAGATTATCTGCTGCAAAATATTCACAAAATCAATAAAAAGAAACACAATGCAGATTAATTTATATAAATTTAATTCTCATTAGTAAAGGTTTTTTTGTTGGTAATTAATTTTGTATAGTATTTTTATGAAATTTATTATGATTTTTTAAAATAAATGAAAACTATTCTTGCCGTGACAAGCTAAGGTTTGGGTCTTTTCTAAATATTATTTTACAGGTTATTTTTATAAAGCGTATTATCTATTTGTCAGTGGTATTTTTCAATTTTATAATTTCTTCAATTTTGAACTATCAGCGGAAATTCGAAGGCAGAAAATTCAAAACACTTAAGGCAGAACGGATTTCGCATTCTGCCTTAAGTGTTTTTAATAGTTTTTTTGTATGAGAACTGCGGTATACCTTGCTGTGATATTATTGCAGTCTGATATTTAGGCATTATAACATAAATATTAGACTGCGATTTTTTAAAGACATTATTCATAAAAATAATATTCTTAAAAAGACCAAGATTAATATTATTTACCCATGTAGTTATAAATTTATTGCTTAAATAATGAAGGCTTCTCAAATATAATGTGTGTCGTTCATTATAATGGTGAATATTGAGTATATCTATAACATTGAGTTTAATAGACTTAAATTAATACAATTATTATTTAAATTTATAATGATTCAATATACATCAGTTCACGTTTGCGACTAGCTCTTTATATATTCAATTCATAATTCTAGATGATCATTACGATTTTCTAAAGTATGGAGTCACTCCACTATTACATTGTACGACACATGTGGTAAATGTCCATTCTAGATTTTTGATCAAAATTATTACAATGTATAAGATAGACAGAGTGGTGTAGATGAGATCAACGATGCTGCATTGAAATGTAATGGATGTTCAATGAATTGTGGCGAGTACAATAGTCTGTTCGTTAGGCCTATAGCCAGGAAAATGTTACAGTTACGACTTAAACTATCCATTCACTACATCTATTTTAACCACCATTTAAATTTTTATTCAATACATCAATGTGTTTCAGACAAACTCTATAATATATATATATATATATATATATATATATATATATATATATATATATATATATATATATATATATATATATATCGACGGGCTCCGCTAAGATGGCGATAAGTCGAAAAACACAACTTTACAGGACGGCCGAAAAACCGCTTTTTTAAGGTTTTGATTTAATATCTCTTTATTCAGATGTTATATCGTTTCACTTTTTTCGGAAAAACGTGCCCCATTGTGTTATCAACATACGAGTATTTTTTAAATATGTAATAATGCAATATTTAAAAGGGGGCAAGCTAAAAATTGTTCTTGTAGGGAAGATTTGCGGAGGGGAAGCGCACGGGAAGGCGATACACGGAGTTATCGCTGTCTTCAATGTCCTTCTTGAAATACTTGGAGATGATAAGTCACACACACACTACTATGCATCACACTCACACACTCTCATCCTAGCTCCCTCACACACACTACTACACCGACACGCACACACCACAATATCTATTATACTACTATACCTACTACTACTACTAGCAGCTTCATTACCAGACACTCGCACCACTACCTTTACAATATTGCTTTATTATTACATTCTATTATATTATTTATATTACATATCAAATATACACAAATACAAGTATTTAAATATCTCAAGTGACTAGGTTTCCCAACTGATATTATTTTAAGCATTCATTCCTTGACCACTTCACTGAATATGACCATACTCTATAGTGTTTATAGGAATTGTTTTGTTTGAATATAATATAGATAACAAAATATAATGCTTTTTCTCAAAAAGCAATTCAAATAAAGACAAATGGTAAAGATATTCATTTATTCTGTTGAAAAAATGGTTTTATTAGTATACTTTTTCTCATGCATTAATATTGAATTGCATGTGACATAATTTTATCAGCTCTTCCTATCATTTTATCATTATTAGTGTCTATCCTCGCTATAGCCGATATGATACCTGTAATACTCAGTTATAAAATCATTTACAATTAATAATTTGTATTTTTAATTAGTTCATACATTACATTTCTCATATACGTAATATACTAAGGATATTTTAATTATAATTATAAATCTCCTTCATCGATTGGGTAAATGATTATATTATTTATGATTATAGTTACTAGTGGTCGATTCCAAAAATTTTTAATCCTTTCGTTTCTCTACTATTTTTATGATTTTGTCTTTAAATTCTAGATTACTTGCGTTACTAACCTTGTGTCGATAATTTTCCATTTTTTTGTCATCGCTGCTATTTTTACGAGGTGCACTGACTGATATTAATGGGAAAATTTCCGCTATTCATTTTATAGAAGTCTTTAAAGTTTTCAACACACACTCAATTAACAAAATCACTATTCAATAGTGACTTCTCACAAATAAAACACAAATCAGCTAACATATTTAAAATTGTATTACCGTCGCGTCGCCTCATCTTATAGAAATACACAAAAAAATAATGTTAATGGCGTTGAAAGTCTAAAGAATACTGAAACTTTTTGAAAAATATCACACAATAATTATAAGAGTGAATAAGCCCTTGAAAAATATCAGGTATTTGAGGGTTTTTGAATTTTAAAAAAAATCAATGAAAAAAAATAATCCAAGAAACAGAAATATCAGTTCAATGTAATATAAAAGTGTTTTTATCAAACCACTTGAACGATGTCCGAGGTATTAAGTGGTAGAATGAATGAATGTATGAATTCTAAGAATGGTTATTTAATTGAAATAATCAGTAAATGAAATAAATATTGATAATTTAAAATGACGATAGTATTTATTGTCATCCGCTTGTTTAGTTGCAGCTAGTAATAAACTTCGAAGCCTCTGTGTGATTTATTGGAAAAAAATAACTGTTTCTACAAATTTTCAGCTTGTTATGTCAAAACACCCTATTTTAATAATAATAGAGAATAATAGTTATTTAATGAAAAAAAAATTTTTTTTAAACATCTTACATATGTGGGAACATATTTAGTGGCAAGTTTTTAAATAAAAATACAACCGGTAAATTAGGATATTAGTAATATATTATGTTCACAATACAATAGCCATATGACTTGACCACTTCACTGAATAAGACCATAGGAACTCTATTCTTATAATACTCACTACTTTATATTATCGTATTTATTGGAATTGCAGTTTTGTTTGAATATAATACAAATAACAGGGTATTTCATCATTCTGTTGATTTTGCTGATAAAAACACACCTGTTGGAAATATTTGTAAAACCTAAGAACCACTTATAGTTTTTGGTTTCAAAAGTGTTGATAATCCACCAATATTATTACAAAGCAGGGAGTCTTTGTTTCGACCACTTTTTAAAAAAATATAACTTTTATTATTTAATATTATCACTGAAAAATGTGTTTTTGAAATAATAATATTAAATTATTATTAAAAATGAAATTATTTTAGTAAAGTAGAGTTTAAACAAGTGATCGTGAATAAGAAGAAGTATTGCGGCATCCCTGAAATGTTTGAATCTTTTTTGAAATGTGTAATTGTTGGTGAGTATTGTATGAGTATTATAAGGCAGGAAGAAAGGGACTGATAGTGATGGTGGTGGGGAGTCATAGCCGTGTCTTATTGGTTACTAATACACACATGATTGTTCACACGTATATGGTGTCGGTGTGCGCAATGAAGACTAAGCTACCTGAAGATATCGCCTACAGTGTTTAGCAAATGAACGACTAAGAAGGCGATGTCTCCGTTCGTATTACTCGAGCGTCAAATTTTTTCTCCGTGGGCGATAACTCGAAACGTACCCCATAAGAAAAAACCTATCTTTCTCAATTTAAGCACTAGAATCGTGATTTTTGTCAGAATATGCGCAATAATTAATTAAATAATAAAATGAGAAAAAGTTAAAAAGGTAATATCCCAAGTCATATTACTCTTAGTCGAGCCCGTCGATATATATATATATATATATATATATATATATATATATATATATATATATATATATATATATATATATATATATATATATATACATATATATATGAAGTATTGATGCCCAACCATTATAAAATATAATAAATTAATTCTAGTAATAATTCGTAGTAAGTAGTTTATTCTAATAAATTATAATAAAGCTTTTGACGATTTGTTAAGATGATGAGTCCGTAGTCCGTAGTCCGTAGTCCGTAGCCCGTAGTCTGTAGTCCGTAGTCCGTGGTACGTAGTCCGTAGTCCGTGGTACGTAGTCCGTAGTCCGTAGTCCGTAGTCCGTAGTCCGTAGTCCGTAGTCCATCGTAGTCCGTAGTCCGTAGTCCGTAGTCCGTAGTCTGCAGAGAGCATGATCACTTCCTCAATTGATTTCATTTAATTAAGTAATGATCTTTATTTGATTGGGTTATTAACACAACACGTTTCAACAAATTGGATGTTTATTCTAATAAAAATATATTTAAATAAACATTTAAATTTAAATAAATGAAACAAAAATGCTAATATTATATGAATAAAATTTCTTATATAATTTTTTTTTACTAAAATAACACATTTTTTTCACATTCTTTAAGGATTATTTTAACTTGTAACTTGGATTTTACTATAAATAAAACACGTGTTTGTATTCCAATGCAAAGACATATAAAAATAATCCTTTGTGAAATAATATGGGGTATTTACAAGCTTTGAAACAGGATATTAAGGCATTAAATTTATTGCTTTTTCATGCAAATCCAAATGATATTAAACGTGTTTGTATTAATACTTGATTATTTCTGTCTGATGCAAAGTGAATCGTTTTAGAAATTACAGGTACGTTTTGGAAATGGCATTAACATTTTAGAACATTCTACACCAAATACAACATTGAAATGATATTATCCAATAAATGTGTAAGCAATAACGAATTTTAAGTATTATATTTGTAATTTTACTTTTTATTCAATACAAAAATGATTTATAAATGGGAATATATTAATAAATAAAAAGATAACAGACCTCGATACAAAAAAACCTATTTTATAGGCTTTTTAAATGTTGATTATCAAGAATGTTAAATTGAAGTACATATCTTATTTAAAAAAACGAATAAAAACAATTTTGGGATAACTAGGATCTTCAAATTTGGATCCATTATGTTTCCTCTTATAAAAAAATCTCGTTGTAAACTTTAACTACAGTAAATTAAAAAAGAAATGTATTTTGAAAATCTGAAGCTTTCAAATCCATAACCACAAGTTCAACAACCTGTTTCGAGTAAAACGACTTTATAGGTATTTTGTTATCACGAATTTTATATTATTAATAAAAAGGAAATATGAACAGATTATCAGAATGTAATATAGTAATTGCATATGCGATATTATTTATTCTTCATTATTAATAAATGAAAATTATTAGAGCACGAAAATAAATCGATAACTTTTATCAATGAATTAAGGTTTAATTATTAAAAATCGGTAATAATCATCCTAATGAGTAGTACTGTCTATTCTTCAAATAATAAAAAATGACATACTGAGTTTGTGGTAATGGTATTGAACGCCTTATTTATTTCCCGAGATTCTCTAACTTATTTTATTAAATAAAAGATTAAAAAATACAGTCATACACTCATTAGGGGTTAGTTATTTTACTTAGAAATATCGCAGATTTGAGTAAAAAACATTACACTAACTTCCCGACTAACCCAATCATAAAACATGTAAATAAAATCAAATATGCCTTCACCCAAACAAATTGTTATTTTGTTTTTAAGCATTATATTTTGTATTTTTTTTGTTAATATTGCTTTTATCGTTGTTATTATTTATTAATCTCCGAATTTGTAAAAGGGTTTTTTCGTCCCATTCTTTCCTTTAATTAAATACTATTATTCATGTCAAATTTAAATAAAACATTCTCATGTTAGTTATAGGTAAAAAGATGTATATACTCTGTACACCTAAGTCTATTTCCAAAAATGTATTGTTCTATCAATCATTTTAAAAACTTATGCATAGTAAAGAAATTGTAATATTAGTAGAACTTGAATTTTGTATTAATAAAATTGAGTAGCAATTCTATGTTGGTATGAATATGTTGGGCGGATATTCCAGCTTTGATATGGTTTACTGTGTTTCTCGGAACACGTTTACGATTTGTGATAGGATTTATAGAGTTTTCCGTATAACTGTATGATTAGATTGGGTTGTAATACAATATTATATTGAATGCAGAGCGTATGATTGTAAAGATGGTAAAATTGGGAGGCAATTTTACATTTGAAATTGTCCGTGCAGAGACATAGAGTTACGGTTGGCCGCAATCAAAGAACACATTTTTATTTGAGAGACTCTCCGTTCCGATTTTTCGTCGAAACGATGTCATAAAATATCATTTCCGACTAGATTTTCATCGTGGAACGGAAATAACTCTGTAAAGTCCCTCGCGATCCTCCACTATATTCAAATATCCTATTAACTTGCGCTCCACCCTTAGATTATCCAATGGCATTGCCAATTTCCATCGATATCAATTTATGTAATACATACATTTATAGAACTAATAATTAAATTTATTCTATAAACTGTTAAATATAATTAATAATCAACACACTTGTTCACAAGTTTATCATATTCACTGACTTGTTCTCACACACTTCTAAGAAGTAACTGGAATATTATAATAAAGTCTCTTATTTCCAGCAGAAAAATAAATCTGAATTTAAAATTTATTTAACTATCAATAAATTTATTTGTTTTCTTTTGGAATCTCTCTGCAGGTAAAGTCTTCCTCTAAAGATATCCACCAGGTGTGACACCTGTATGTGTAAATCTACTTATTCTTCTACTCTGTTACCCATTAGTGTCGCTTTCGCTAGTCCTATTATGTCACATTCAGCATTTTTCAGATTAATTACACGTTTGTGAAAGTCTTGACATTATGGTAATGACACAATTTTTTTAATCTATGTTTAAGTTCTTAACTTTCTTGGGTTAGTTTGATTCATCCAGTTGTTTTGATTTTTGATGGATATTATAGTACAATAATAAATATTTTATAAATTTATGGTAGAGATTGTCTCCTTTTATATACGTTTAGGATATTATCTGTTAATCAGTTTTACACATATGTATGTACATATGTATAAACAGAGGCCTAACAATTGCTGTTTACAGTGTTTATATATTATATATTTTAACTTTTGCATAGTTTAAACCCTTGACTAATAAAGGAACTTTTAATTTTGATGCTATTATAAAATGATGTACATATTTTTTTATTGCACTGGGTAAAGTCATATGTAATTCAAAGGAAAATGGATTTTACATAAAAAAAATATATAAATTTAGAACCAATTAATTTAACACTGTGTGGTATGAGTAATTTTAAAATCCTCTTAAATGTATCAAATAATGTTTACTCATTGGTGTACGAGTATGAGCTATGAAACATGGATCCAGGTGATCCTTTCACGTTGTATTGTATTTATGATATGAAACCAATGTTTGACTAGGTTTAGTGCATTCGACTTGTGTCAGTAGTGCATGGCAAAATAATAGAATGTGGCCAGAATGGAAAGGGGCTGTTGGCTTTTAGGGGGGTGGCTTTTGCTGGGGGCGTCGTTCGGGTAACGGGACGTCAAAATGAAATTACAGTTTTGATATATTAGTAGTGAAGAGCCAAAGGTCTAACAGATACAGGCCAGGGCTGAAACCGTTAATGGTTACATTACATTACCAACCCTCATAGCACTTTCAAATTGAACCTCTATTATTACAAATTAATCCTTCTCTCGATTATTTCCCTTACAATGTTTAACCACACTCGATAAAACCTATGCTTCAATTAAAATATATCGCATCAACACAGCAGTAATTTGATTATTTTTATGTTGATTACAACCCCTGTAAAAAAATTATGTCAGTTGAAGCCTAATAGACGTAGTCAGCTGTCGCCCAAGAATAAGTTAATTCTTTATAAATCGATTATCAGACCGATTCTCTTGTATGGATGCCCAGCTTGGTCTACTATGGCACAAATTCATATCAATAAAATTCAAATTGTTCTAAACAAGTGTCTTAAGATGGCCTTAGATCTTGAACCTGGCACATTTCTTAAACAAGTCCACGAGGACATTATGTTAAAAATGATCAAAGCAAATTTGAGTAAAAAACATTACACTAAAATGACTAGCTTCCCGACTAACCCAATCATAAGACATCAATTTTGGTTTTATCCGAACAAATTGTTATTTAGTTTTTAAGCATAATATTTTGTAATTGTTTTGTTAATATTGCTTTTATTCTTGTAATTTATCTTCAAATGTGTATATAGGTTTTTATTTTTTTCCGCATTATTTCTATAGTTTAATACCATTATTCACGTCAAATTTAAATAAAACGTTCTCATGTTAGTTATAGATAAAAAGATTTATACACTTTGTACACTAAGTCTTTTTCCAAAAATGTATTGTTCTATCAATCATTGTAAAAAGCATAATAAAGAAATTATATACATAGTTGAAGCCTATTCGATTCATTCACTAATTAATAATGATTAAAATTTAAACATAAAACTCATTTTCACTATCTATTTTCTACTTTATTTGGACTAGACTTATCATTTTTTTATAACTTTGAGTTTTTTTTCACCAACTTTGTATAAAATATACATACCTATTATCTTACAAGTAGATATTTATGAATTTTATCATTTTTATGCTCTTTGTTATTTATAAATATTTTTGTATTCTCATTTGTTATATTCTTCGTTAATTTTAGTCTTTTTTTGGGAATAATTTTAAAATATTTATTCAGAAAGAAGACATTATATTAAATATTATATATTAAATGTATTATGACATGATCAAATATAAAATGTAAGAATGTGTCATTTAATTTAAGAAGTTGAAAGAGCACATATTATTCGTATATGATAATGTGTTCAAAAATATTTTTAAGCAGATACAAACATCCCATGAAATATTATTTCAATATTTAATTGTGAAAATACATTTAACAAAATTAAATCAGAAGATTTTCTAGCTTTAAATGTATAAATTGTCAATGATAGTGTGTTACATTTTGTATTGTGTTATTTTAAAGCTGCTTTTGAAATTTCATTCTATAATATAATATTATTCTTCCTCTAATTGTCCATAGTATTAATATGAATAAATAATTATTAAATATTATTTGCAACCCTGTAATGTAATGCATCGCAATGCAGTATCTATCAGTTGGAAACGATGTATTAAGGGATAGTAGAACAGGTGATGGATTAAATTGGCATACTATATTATAAGGCATATCTTAATATAATAATTATAATTTATATCTAAAAAAATTAAATAGGGGCTCATAAATGTTCATTCAGCAAAAATAACGTAATGAAGAATGAATTATGATTGATTGTCTATACGAATTCCGTTTTGAGTGAAATGGTCAGTATTTGATTGTGATAAGTTGTTTGAGAAATGCATTTTTGCTGTCTCAATTACAATGTAATATTTCACAATGGGTTTCCATTAGATTCATGAATTTAATATAATATACTGGATTAGTAAGTTTATGAAGAATATAAATTTTATGATTATGGGTTAGAATTCAGATACATTGAATTCTTAATTCACCATCAGAAGCTTTTTTATTTATAAATAAAATAATCGAGATATGTTAAAAATTAAAAAAAAACGTTGATGAACTAAATAAATATCAATTTGATGAAAAAATGGTGTTTGTGTAAAAATATAAAGCAAATGTCACATATTTTGACAATTTCAGGTGCACATATTGAATATTTCCTACAGTGGAAAAATATGTCAGTTTATCGAACATTTTGCATAACATTGTCATATTATTCTTATATTGAATTTATCAAAAAATATACATTGAATACTAAAACAACAGTATTTGATATGAACATAGATTTTAACCGGTTTTTTAACATTAACTGCAAGACTTGAACATTTTTTTGAGAGTAAAGTATTAAAAAAATATCTTTCGCGTAGTCAAAGTCAAATAATTTTAAGAACACGTAATGCGGCTAAGCTTCAATCTCAAACATTTATTACCCGACTAAATTGTATTCTTAGAGCATATTTCACTAAAGTAAAATGAAGGAGGTACAATCAAGTTTTGGTGGCAATTTTCCGGTAGTTATATTAGTGTGAAGCTTTGTTGGCACCTGATTCACGACTGTCTTCTCTCGTTATGCCATTACTTTGTAACGACAACCAACCAGAATAAATGAAAACGCCTCGTTACGCTTAATAAAATAATCATGATTGCTATCATAATAAAATATAAGTATTGTTACTCCGTGCTTATATTATTGTTCTGTCTTCGAGCGAATCTGAGCTCGTTAGTCTGCGTTAGATTAACGTTACAATAAATATATTTTATTCGATATGAAATATTTCTATCTTGATATTAAGATATTGATAATACAATAACACTATCTAAGCTTAGCTATACAATATATTCAAAACTATTTTGTGTATCAGTGAAAAGTTTGTATTCAAATATACAAGTTGGAATAAAAATGGCTTAATTTGAATGATGAATATGAAATGTGGTGTATTGGAAAAGAATGATGTTTATTTAAAACCGTCTCCTATTAATTGAATTCATAGTTATTACGGATAATAATATACTGCTGTCATTTGGTGAATGTCGTAAATTGAATGGTGAATCCAATAATTAATCTTAGTATTTATCTTACAATTTAGGAAATCAGAATAAACCTGGATCAAGACTATCGATTGGGATTTTATTAATATTATATTCCCGATCTCCGAGTCATTATATTTATTACCGATGATAATAAATTGTTGTCATTACTTATTCATGCATTCAGAAAAAAAACACATATTTTCATACCTATTTAAAAAAAAAATTTGAATTCCTTACAAATACAAAGATCATTTAAAAATATACAAAAATATGCTTTTAAATTATTTACATTATAAATTATCTCAAAAAATTTATTTGACATAATCGACTATTAGTTTATTACTTTATAAAATACAAAAATATTACATTTATTTTAAATAATACTGAATAATGAAAAACAAATTCCCTCGGGGCAGAAAATACGTAAGTTCAATTAAAATACATAATAAAATCATAAGAAAATAGGAATGATTTCAAATTATGCTTTGCGAAATAAACGAAGAACTATTTTACTGTAAAATTGTATTTCATCATGTGGAAAATGCTTAGACGAGTTTCTCAGATTAATCTTGATATTTTATTCACTCCATCGACGATTCTAATCTCCTTTCATAATTATAAACGTCTGCAATAACAGTAAAGTTTTGTATATTTTAACATTTCAAAAGCTATGATATTATATGTTATGAACTTTCGTAGCACAAAATAATCTTGCGCTTGGTGAAATTCTTTGTAATCTGAATATTATGTTGTATAACAAAAACACACGTGTCGAAATTGAAGCATAATTTTACTGGTAAACTATTATATTATTATTTCATATTATATAAATTAATATAATTTGTGTCCTTTAGTATTGTAAATTATAGGTTTATATTTATTAGAAGATTTAATATTTTAATTATTATAACAATTAATAAAGCCATAATTATGACGTGTCATAATACGTTATGAATATAGAGATAATATTTTGAGAAATGAATTAACACTTGAATGTTTAGAGCTGTTTGAAAGGAATAGGTTAGTCGTAGGTGTTATTTAGACACGACGCGTAGATTGCTTGCGCTACGGTGGCGTAGCACATACAGAGTCGTAGTTGTGGCGTAGTAGGTGTTATTCAAGTCACGTACAAAAACACTGCTGCTTTTATCTTTCACTTTTCCATATGTCATAACACGGTCGAGGTTTACAATTTGTCTCTCTTCAACTTGACCTGCGCGAAATTTCAACACTCCGGCTTTCGTGTCTTCCATTACACAATCTTTCAAACGATTCATATTTTTTTCCAAATATTACACTAGCATCAATAAAGATATTTATTCTAAGTTTATAAGAGCTGTAATTACTAGGATAAGTAATAATTATTGGATGCAGTCGAAATGAAAAGCTCCCAAATGTGTATTTTTTTTCAAATATTGTTCAAATGGATTCTCTCATACCTATTTTATAATATTTTATTCAAATAAGATGTATGTTTTTCTCTTTTTATTATTATGAATTCGGGAGAATTTGATTCTAAACGCCTCATCGATTAAACAGTTACAAATATATTCTTTGAAATATTAATTTCCCTAAATGTACACAAATTAACTGGATAACAAAATATGTATGCATAATTTTGAATTTTTTTTTTAAATTGGTAATAAAGATAATCTTCAAAAGCGGATAATTGTTGATTATACAATATGCCTTGTTAGCTTATTTATCCGATGAATACAGTTTCAATTCCTGTACCACCATTCAGGAATATTACAAATTAATACACTTATTTTTATGTAAAAAATATGGTATATCTCAGATATTAATCAGTCGTATGATATGTTATTTTTTGTGTGTTTCTTATGTGTGTGGAGCAAATTTCAACCTTTAAACATTGTTTGAGATTGTCTCTAGACACATAAGAAACAGTTACCAAGGATAAAAATAAAAACTTTTGACAAAATTTTTTTTTTTTAATAATTGTTCAATATCGTGAAAAATACATGTAAGTAATTGAAATCGGTACAAGAAACGTGTAGAGAAGCTGTTCGAAGACGCAATTGCTAAAGTTCTCTAATTCAATTATAGTTTTTGCCGAGGCTGCCTCCTGAAGGCTCGAGTATATCAAGATAAGGTTGCCTCACCTCACCCCACAATACATACAGCCTTTTGTTGTTATATTATTATTATTTTGTATATTTGTATTATATTTAAGGGAGGCTTCCCATATGAGCGTGCCACACAAATCCGATTGTGGCAGCATCCGATTCCTAATTTGAATTCTCGTATAAATTAGACTCGGAGATTCACCACTAAAAGTTTTACAAGAATATCATATCTAATTATGGGATACTTGAATTTAAAATAAAGTAATACAGTGGCATAAGCAAGCAAAAATATTATTTCGTATAACGAATGACGCAAATCTTAACAATAATAAATTCAAATGTCAAGCTTTCTAGTAAACAAATAATTTATATTTAATATTCTTTCAACCCTTATGGTATGAATAAAAAATTAACAACAGTTAAATATCATCGGTAGTAAATATGACTTTCATTAATTATTATTAAATATTAAACCAGCATAATGGCTCAGGGGATAAGGCGTTACAAATACTATGCCGATGGGTTTAAATCCCGCTCGAGTAAAAAATAAATATAATTGATCGGTTATTACGACTGGGTGATCAGAAATACTTGTTATACTAATAAAATCCCAATCGATCGTCTTGATCTAGGTTTACTCTGATTTCCTGTATAGTAAGGTAAATACTGATTATCAATTCGGTGACTTGTATAACTAGTAATACTTAAGATCACCAGCAAACAATGAATTAACACATTTTTGTGTCTAAATAAAACAAAATGTGTAAAATACTTCTCAAAACACCCTTTGGGATGTATGTAAATAAATAAATTTAATCTATGAGTATGTATAATTAAAGGAACTCTCCTTCTTTTCTGATATTTCATATCCGACTTGTTTTTTTTAGTAATTTGATTTTATTTTGGATGTCAGTTCTATAGAATTCATCTAAGTTTGAATATTAAAAAAATCAAGTTTTTATTAATAATTGGAAGGCACAATATATATTAATGTAATTTTATTTTTAAATTCGTCTACTTGTTCATACAAGCTTGTTGTATTGTAGAAGGGCTGTCATGTTTGCTTTGTGATAATGGTGAATAATATATGAGATATTGTGTAGGATGGAATATATTATTGAATACATTTTAAGTGGGCGAATACAGTAATCATTTTAAACAACCTATTTGTTTGAGCGTGCAAAATTTTCTCTAGATTTATACTTATCTAAGAGAGCACTTTTAAGATGAATGCAGTGCAGACTTTATATAATATTATTCAAAATAATGAAGTCTCAAAGTTAAAAATGGGCGATAAAAGGCTTTAGAATGCGTAAAAAGTGAAGTTGTCGTGCATCATTTCGGGGAGGCGAACGTCAGACTTGGTCTGGAGTTTTCATTTTAAAATTTAGCTTAAACTGTGGATGGGGTCTTTTAAATCTCGACGGTCTTATCTTGGTGTTGTAAAACTTTACAAAGATGTAAGTACAAGGAGGTGGTAAAAATAGAACCTTTTTAACCCGAGGCGTCCTCCACTTGGTGTGCGCTATTTGATGAGCTTACGTGCTTGGAAATTTTCACTTATATCAAAAACACACTCGTGAAACCTTCAATGAAAGCCTTTCTTGATAAGCTTTGACCAAGGGTCTTTGTATGAATTCGATTTTCAAATAATGCCAAAACAATAGATAATCGTTGATTATTTATTCATATAAAAATATTCATTCTAGAAATATGATGTTTTTCTATGAAAATATTCAACGTGAGCCCTTATCCAATCTCATTTTAAAATATAAAAATTTCACATTTAAAAAAATATATTTATTTATAAGCTTATGTGAATGACAGTTTGGATTCTATTATCACGAATTTCAATAGAATACTTAAAAGAAATCGTTATATGTCTTTTTTTGTTTACAACTTTTGAAATATATTTTTTTATTTCATAGTATTCAGATATTACATTACTTAGAGACTTATACACTTTATTTGTATAGCTTGTTCACATTTTAATTTCCATAATTAATCTGTGATTGGCTTTTTTTGAGTGCATTTTGCCAAATTTTACAGGAGAGATAAAAAACTGTATCAAGCTGAAAAACGCACATTAAAACCACACATTTTTTATTTTATTAAATGGAGTTTTTATAAAGTTTTTTATTGCATTGAAAATAGTGCAGGGACAATTTTTTCTAAATCTAAGAATATTTCCAACATTTTCGCATTACCATTATCACTAAATGTAGAAAAGTATAATAAAAAATGATGTGCAAGTAAAGCTGAAGAATATATAATCAAAATAATAATGAAAACATTTATAGCTGCTTTTAGACAGCTTTCATGTTTTTTTATTATTACTGACAAGTATCTTATTTTACATAAATAAATCATTCATAAAAATAGAAAGATTTCCAAAAGTTCGAAGATTAAATGAAAAGGCAAACTTATTAAATCCACATATTATTAAAATGTGTATGGACACATCTGAAAGGGGTGTGAGGGTTGGACGCTAAAACTTTTTAATGAAGGCAAAGAGTGGAGCAGAGTTGAGACAGACTGTCATTAGGAACCACAAAGAACCTTACTCATTATTTTTTAATTGGGTAGTATTCGTCTGCATCACATTCTATATTATAGTTGGCCAAATCATTAAGAATGCATATGAGTATTGTCTAATATTGGTAAAGTCCCCACACGTGCGTGGTGTGTGGGCAGGAATCATCAATCATAGTACCTGAGATTTACGGTTATAATGACGATCACGTAGGAAGGTATTCATTGGGGTGGATCCACCCCGTCTGTAATAATCCAACCATAATGCGGGCCGATCTTCACTTTATTATCGAATCTGAGTCTAACTTCTTCCATTAGACCATCCCCGCCCACGAGCCACCCTCACATAATAAGGCCTAAAAGGCCCTCGTCTAGATTGATTTTGATTGGCTTTGGCTCTTAGCCGTCTGCTGTAACTAATATTCTTGTCGGATCATACTGGGCCGAGGTGAAAATTTCGCAAAGGACACACTTTTAAGGGCTGTGAGATATATTTTTTTCATCCGAACCGAATGGGAAATCCGCCGACGGACTCCGATCTCTAATGAAATTTGTGTCAATTTGTAAGTTTTCATCCGTGACGCCAATATGCCGGGGCTTCCAATATTCAATAGACAACCTCGTATACTTTTGGATTTATCTAATTTCATTTTACACATTTTTTACCACCCTCTCATCGACTGTCGTTTATGAAAGCTCGAAGATTATATACTGGAATGGGAATACTTTTTAAATAAATAATTATGTGAAAATTATGTAAAATATATATTTAACTCGAGACAATGTAAAGGGGTTTATAATACCAAATATGTTTCGAGGACTCGTAAGTTAATTTTACCAATGAACTCCCAAAATTGATATCATTAGAAAATTTAATAATTTGAAATAATTCACTCGATTCAAATTTCGTGGTACCCAATCAATCTATTATTTAGTTTTATGCATTATATTTTTTATTGTTTTTGTTAATTTTGAGTCTATTATCGTGATTTTTTATTAATCTTCACATATGTAAATGGGTTTTTTTTATTTTTTTCCCATACTTTTTATTACTTAATATTAAGTATCTAATTTCACATAAAAATGTTATTTTCATGTTAGTTATAAGTAAAAATATTTATATATTCTCTACTCCTAAGTCTAATTCATAGAATATTTTGTATTATTTACAAAATTCTAGAAGGTCTTAGATGTTCTCCTTGGTTTTTTAATAGGAATATTCTAACAATGATCAGTTTTATACATTTTGCACATTACAGGTTGCACTTGGACTAATTGAGAATATATTAGGTAGGGTATTTCAAATATAAGCAAAAAATATTTTTTATTATTAATTAAAAATATTAATAACGTAACAGATACAATACACACAGTGATTATATAAATATATATATATATATATATATATATATATATATATATATATATATAAATATATATATATATATATATATATATATATTCAATTCGGTCAATTTAATAATAAAGCATGGGCTTTCCGAGATTATGAACACCGTAGGTTGAAAACTATTAGTTGGGGTAAACAATCTGGGGTACAAAACTCAAGATGTTCATACATATATTATAATAACAACGACCGACCACACACTACAAAACTCCTTAGCCTATTATGCATATTATATGTTTTTGCCATAGTAATTGAAGCATATTATTCTTGATTGAATGCTGGCAAAACGATATTTTAGGCATGTTCAATTAACCTTGATAATTCATATTCTAGTAGGTATTTACTCAATAGTCATCCATACTAATTTTGAATCCAAGATTTGCAGAAATTCTGATTTAAATTTAAAATGAAATACCCATTGTGGGTGTGAGTGAAGAAGAGTGTGACGACATTGCAGACTATTTGGATAAATAGAAAATATAGCAATCTGGATTCGGCGTGGTGTTCGCTTATCTAAATTTTCTTCCTTCACCAAACATCTTAGTATGAGAAACAAAATTGGAACACGTAATCCTAGCCAAATCACCACCAACTGCAATACTAGCTTCTATTCCACTCTCGATATATATTTTACACTTATACCACTCGATCAAGACACTCGGTGATTTGAATGAATGAGAAATTACTCATCCAGACGTGTTCCATTAATTATTTTGCTTAATTTACAGATAGTATTGACTTGTGGGTGCAATTCCATAATTTAAACAAAATGGTTCATTGTAATTTCCATAGTCTTTTATACTGTCGAAATTACGTTAAGTTACGAAAATACAGTATATAATGCTGTGGAAATTATTTTTAATTTATAGAGGTTTTTTGCAGAAGGTTTAATTTTTGTATGTTTGCCTTTAAACGTATTTTGTCCTCCTATATGACAATTTTTATGATCAATATTATTATATTTTATTCAAAATATGAGTATTTTGCTATTGTTACATTAAAATTAAGTAGGGTAATTTTAATTGAAATTGTTCAAAAATGTTCTGCTTGGTTTTCTCATAGGACGGTAATAAATTGTTTAATATTTCATTCAGAAGATGTTTTAATTTTCAAAGTAAATGATAAATAAAATAATTTAATACTGTTTTTTATGATGTTAACACTCATCACAATATTTAAAAAGCGAGTCTCCCAATAAATACTGTTTTTAAGAATTGTCAATTATTATGCATTTTTTAATATCCCTAATATTATTTTGAAATTAAATTAATATTATTATCTTTAAAATACCCGTTTCGATATTTTAGATATGTATTCATTGTAGTAAAATAATTATATGAAATATTATTCTTCCATCTGGTAACACTGATGGTTGACTGATGAATCCGCACAGACATATAATATACACACACCTTCGGCAATTATATATATGATATTAAGAAACTTAATTAATATTGACCTTGAACTATTATCTGTCAATTTATTTGGTTTTGTTGTAAAAAATATAGGAAAAATGAAGAAAAAAATTAATTTTGAAATCCGCGGACACCGTGAATAACTTTAAACACAAATTAATTAACACAAAACGTATATAATTATATATTATCTATAATATTGACATTGTTATTTAAGAAACGAAAATGTACAATAAACTAACTATCAAATAATAAATAACTATCAAATTTTGAGCAGGAGCAAAAAAATTTATTAATATATAAATTGAATATATGCGATGTATTGGAATACTATGATAATATTTTATGTTATTATTTTCAAAATACGCTTAAATGTTGCCTTTCCTAAATAAAGTGGTAAAGGTTAAATATAAAACCAAAAAAAAATAATTACTAAACATTAAAAGTAATCTGATTTACATATATTGATTTCACTATTAAAAGACCATTTGTCAATAATGTTAGTTTATAATTTCGATTTCTACTAGATAATCGATGACTAATTTTATTTATTTAACTTGTTACCTCAACTCCCTGTTATTCCGAAAATAGTCGGCTTCTTCCCCTTGTTAACTATTTGTGTGTTTTACCCTAAAGAATTATATATCATCATAGATCTAAATAAAAAAACTGACTTGCTCCGTCTCATAATCTCTTCAATTGAAAGTTCGCACGTTTTATTCATATCTCTCAATATTATTATTATTTACTATGCAGTATTCATTTGACACATCTCAATGGTAATTGAAGAGGTACATATAAATATTTTAAAAGCTCAAAAGAGTGAATAAATAGTTGGAATGAAAGGTGTGCGAGATTGCTTTCGAATATTAAAGGTGGGACCAGTCGTCACGCCATTCTGTGCATTTTTAATATTGAGTTCTCAAATTCACCATATGCTTATTTATTGTCCTAAAAATGAATATTGTCGGATATTTATTATTAGAGTACGGACAAAAGAGACAATACTAATGGCAAAATCTTGTAACAATGTATCATCTTTTATTACGTATAAATACCACCAATATGACTCTGACCATAACTCAAAAAAGTTTAATAAGTTTTTCTACCATTGAAAATAGGCCTTATTTCTGTTATTTTAAATAATACAAGATCAAACTTTGACCATATCAAAGGGTGTATATTGAAATTGCCAGTCTCCAATAATCGAATAAATCATTATATTATATTTTATATGATTAGTGATTAGTATTTAGTATCAGGTAAATTCTAATAACAGGATATCTAACGATGATACCTTAAAGTTTTTATATGGATCGATAGAGAATTTAGAGTTAATTTACAACAATAGTAAAAAAACGCTATTCTGTTATCCGCCCTTATTCCACCTAATTCCCCAATAATCTTTGATAATATGATAGAAAAAATAGTTTACTGAAAACAAAATACATGGTAATAAATCGTGAGAGAAAAATCGGTGAGAATATTTCAAGCTGAGAATTTGTTATGGCATAAAATATTAAAAATAATATATAGGTGTCTAATTTCATATTTTTGGATTTCCATAACTTGATGAGTCAATAACATAAATATTAGTGTTTCTTTATTGTAATATATTATATAATATTTTAGTGCAAACATTTATGTTTGGCTTTAATTCAATATTCACATTTATGAATATGCTATAATATATTAGTTTTTATTATAATAAGACTACCACTATAAGAAATAATAAAACGCTTCTGATATAAATAAATAAAAAAAATAAAAAATAAACATATTTAACTCAAACAGTATATTTTTGTTAATAACCCAAGCTACAATAATTAAAAATTCATCATTACGCAATTAAATTTTGTATAAGTTTTATAATAAAAAAATCCGATTAATGTATGTTTTATGTTTGGAATACAATATATAAAAGATTCTAAAAAAATATATAAAAGAGATGCATTTATATGAATAAAAGAAACTTCATTGTGAATAAGCGTGTTTTGTTCTATTGTTAATTTATTCTTGTTTCTTACGGGGTGTGTATGTATTAAAAGTGTAGTTTGTACAACTAAAATTCATAATAGCTTATAAAGTTGTTTGCTAAAACTTAGATAAGTCACTCAGTACTCGGTTGTGATTATATTAGTACGTCAAAAAGGAAAATTATGATAATTGTGTAAAATTAACATTTATTATGCATAAAATGTTCGGTAGAGCAGTGAATAGAGGCGTTTACTGTTGGTTTGAGGAATATATTGCGTTGCTACGGAAGTTGTTTTATTAGTTTGTATAAGTCCGTTTCCAAGTTGTTCTTAGCACAAAGATAGTTCACCATCAGATTTCTCACCCTACATCATGTTTATTTTCTATGTAACTAAATCTATTTATTTGGAAGAGGAGCTTTAACAGAGCGTATAATACCATGCTTAAAAGGAGCGGCCTTCTTTTCAAAGCTCTCCGTCAAATACCTCATTCAAAATAATAATAAAACAAGCAAATACACGAAAAATCTGAAAAACACCTTTCATTCTCTCTCTACAAAGACTGCTAAATAGAAAAAAATACTTCATGGTAAAACGTGGCAATTTCCGAGCTTAAGTTAAACAGTCAAAACTTTCAAGCGTTTAAGTTTTGTTATAAAACATGTTTTATTAAAATAAAGGTTATTTTCATGTCAATCTTCAAAGTGCATATTAGGTTTCAAATATTTTAAACGCAGCTTTCAAACTAACCTATACTCTTTGTTTCTTAATCACAGGTAAAATAACCAATGAAAAAATATCATGTTATAATTGACTAATCACATTTTTTGTATTAAATTAGTTGGCCTCTACTTATATTTAAAGTTTGATTTTTGCCAACAATAATAAACAAAGAGCACTTAATTAAAAATATTTAAAATGGAATTAACAATTTTCAATAAAATCATAATGTTTGTTGAACCATTAAATTTATTTATCAACTATAATTTTACTACAAATAATTTATTTTAATTGTCCACCAGCATGTTGAATGATGAGAGTTATTCATAAAATGACGTATATAATGGACGTCAGCCTAAACTTTTACAAAATGACACTTAATTTCAGGGGGCTTTTTTGATTCTGATTCGTGCTTTTGACATGGAAATTATTAAAACTCATAAATCAGGACAAACTTGAAAACATTTTCTTAATCACACCTCCAGAAAGCTGATTCACGATGATTAAACATTATTGTATAGGAAGTGTGTGTATGATAAAGACAACTTTTTTTCTCTGAAGAAGTTTATCTAATATTTTATTGGCCGTAATAGAAGTATAAATAGATTTTTTCATTATTTGTTTCATTACTTTCAACACAGGTGTTTAAATGTTTAGCAGCTGATTCCTGAAAGTCTTAGGTTCAGATTAGATTCCAGGTAACAGTATGTTAATAAAATTTAATCTGTAAGAAATATAAAACACGAAATATATATTTACCTATGATTTTGTTACTTAAAAGACTGTTAAAATAGTAGTATTTTCGTGATATATTGTTATATGAATAATGTTGAGTTAATCAAAGTTGTTATAAAAAATTATACAATAAATTATTAAAAACACAGATTAAATACATAATACAGATTTTAAACCAGTTTAGTTTGAAGTATAATCATGCTTAGTTAAATTTAGGATCCCATAGAATAAATTAAGAAATGTGAATTTTCTATATGCTTTATTTAAAGTCGGTTAATATTTTTACATTTAATTTGTATGTCACATTTATTTGTAATTTTTAATAAATAAAAATTAATAATTAATTTGGTTACACTTCATAGAACCGAAGTCATAAGAGACGTGGGGTACTTAGTAAAAACATGTAATGATAAACTTTTTCATACGCAGATCGTTGTGTAATATTTTTTTCATTCGAAATCACGTATTTTGATCCTACTTAAAGAACGTCTCTTTATCTCTGTGCTAAACTTTGACATTGCAAACCTTAAGACTTTGATTGCTCACGGAGGCGTACTCCCAATACGGCTCCAATTTAAAAATGTTTTAATTTTATTCGTCCCGAGTTTCCGACGAGGGTAAAAAGTCTTCGACTGGTGACAAGTTTTAATAAGATTCATTAAGCAGTTGAAACGTGTTGATCCTGTCTTCACGGTGGCCAAGTTTAATCTCTACTCCTCGTCGGGAATTGAAGCGGACAAGAAGATAAGACTGAAAATATACATTGTTGGTTATTTCAATTTTTGTGTGAAACCCCAAGGAAGTTCATTTGGTCGGTCGAAAGTGGCAAGCGATGACTAAGGAACATTTGAAAGTGGTAATGTTCTTTCTTCTGTGTTTTTCTTTTCGTTTTCCCCAGATTAGCCATTGCTCATCGGCCCCATTAGCCGAAAGCAAATATACGCTTTTCCTCGGCAGATGAGTGGGCGGAAAACATGAAGCATTTCTGCTTAAAATCAACACAGAAAGACGATTCGAAACAGCCAACTTTTGTATATAAATAATGTATTTGAACAAGCCAACCTACGTACATTTTTAAGTACCATCGCAAACAACATAATAAATGGAATTCAATTACTGTACAAAGGTATTTTAATACATTTTATGAAATGTATTTTAATATAAACATCTTATTTATTTTTTAAGAGGCATTTTTATCAAATTTACCTGTCGGTGAGCTTATTTAACTATTTCACCTTACATTCCAGAAAATCAGAGTTCATCTGGATATTAACATTATTCTTGATCTATCAGTCAAAATATTATTTTATTAGACCAGGGTTTGAACCCATGACCACAGTATTTATAGCCACTCACCTTATCCACTGGTGAATAATTAATAAAATTTCAATTCAGGTTTGTTCGGTTGTAAGCTGAAAAACTGTAATTGTTAAACTGATAGCCAATGGGTTAATTAAAAAAAATAACATAAATCCACCAAATAATAAAATGTAGTAAAAAACATTTCGAGTCGATTACAGGATCATGAGAATATTTTTAGGAAAGGTTAGGTTAGGTTAAGTAACAGAAAAAAAGATAATTTTCAACCGTTATTTTAAATAATAAATAAATTAATTTGTAACTTAGGTATATTTTTTAAAATTGAAAAAACCATTCCAAAAATATAAGGTATTATTAAAAATGTTATATTAAGAAATGAAATATTTTAATCCTGCTGTCATCAAACTTTTACGTCCAGTTGATCAATCAAATCAAGTGTCAACACTACAATCAGAATTTTCATCCCGACTTATAAAAAAATGTCGGTAAAAACAAACCAAATAAAAATTGAATACAAAAATTAAATATTTGATCCAGTTGATTCGGTGAATGTTGAATGAAGGATTATGGGTTCGAACCAGGGTATTTTAAATGTATATCTTCTCAAATATTTTTATCATGATACTCGAATATTACTAAAATATGAAAGAGAAAAAATACTTAATTAAATTGAAAAAGCCATACTTTTTCAATAAACAAAAACTATTTATATGGACAACTTAAAACCAAATATTATTTGGTAAGATAAAATATTTATTCGTTTGTGCCTGATAAACCTATAAAAATGTCCTTTGTTTTTTTATATTTGTAGAGTAAAATGTAAACTTTTGACATTCTCCGAAGAGTGATAAATTTAAAATCGACATGATTGATTACATCGCAATATTTTAAAATCATAAATTTCTATTTCAATAACCAGAGTGATAGCTCAGGAGATAAGACGCGTGGCTACAAATACTGTGGTCAAAGGTTCAAATCCTGCTCAAGTCAAAAAAAAAAATGATTTGATCGGTTATAACGACTGGGAATAATATTAATAAAATCCAGATCGATCGTTTTGATCCAGGTTTACTATGATTTCCTGTATTGTAAGGTAAATACTGATTATTAAGTCGGTGACCTGTGTAACTAGTAATAGTTAAGATTACCGACAGATAATTAACACGTTGTTGTGTATAAAAAAAACCCTCTCAAAAAAGCTCCTCGGAGGATAAAATAATAAGAGCAGTTTGTGTTCAGTCAGTTGGTCTTTAAGCGTGTCTTGAAATTCGCTACAAAAACATCCAAGAAACAATAATAAACATTATTCTTCTAAAAATCCTATATTCTTAACAACCCCAGTAATTATTTGTGTATATATAGAATAAATCTAGGCGATGGAGAGGTCTAATTGGGTATTGCATTGACCTGCTAGGGTTCGTTTTTCCTTCTTTCCACTTCACTAAGTGGTCAGCACTCTTCCTAAAGTGAGCCGACCAAGTTTCACAATCAACAAACAAATAATAAACTTTCCGATTTTGTAAACAGAATGCCTCTCTACGCCCCTGGCTTGTAATTTGATTGCGTTTTCTATGAACCAGACACCCCCGGCAAACAGACGAACAAACAAAACAACCCTAAAAAATACATTTTAATTCCTACCAATATATGTATATTTTGCCTCAAGTAAATGGAATCGAATCAAAAACATCAATTCAATTTCGCAATAAAATCAAACACAATATCCTTACATATTTATTATAAATATCATATTGCGATACCACAAACACAGTGTAAACTTAAAGCGCCGTGTAAAGAAGAATAAAAAATATGAATTAATTATTACGGGTATGAATTACGCAATTAGTTATACTCATTTTAGTTTTTTTGACACACCAACGTGTAAATTAATTGTCTGTCAGTGATCTTTACTATTACTAGTTACACAGGTCACTGATTTAATAATCACATCAGTATTTTACATACAATCCATGAAATTAGAGTAAACCTGGATCAAGACAAGATTTTATTAATATTATGTCCGAACTCCCAGTCCTAATAATCCATCTTTTTTTTGGATTTGAATCAATGACCACATTATTTGTAGCCAGGCGCCTTATCCCCTAAGCTATTACGGTGGTTTAATAAAAAATAATTTACTGTTAATAAAAGTCATATTTACTACGGATAAAAATAAACTGCTGTTATTTTATATTATTCATATTTTTGTTCACATCATAAGGGTTGAAATATTAAATGCAAATTATTTCTTTACAGCAAACATTTAAATTATATTATTGTTAAGAATTGCGTTATTTTATTTATTTTATTTGAACCTATGACCACAGTATTTGTAGCCCCTCCCCCCCCCTCATTCGCAATCGTGGTTATTTTATTTTTTTGCGAAGATACGCGAAATATATTATTAGTATTTGTGTGCCTCTGCCTAAGGCACGGCACAGATATGAATGCTTGTTGGTGCTTCTTGGATTTCCGCCAATGAGAGAAATGAACACAATAACGAACGCCAATCAATGTCAAGCGCTCGTTCTCTCATTGGCGGAGATACTTGAAGGAGCATCAAAAGACACCAACGAGCACTCTCTGTGTCACGCCTAATAATAATGTATATCGTGACGCCTTCCCTATTGACGGGAGTCCCTTTATAAGGGGTTGGCCAGGCCACCTTGGCCTTTACGGGAGAATATAGTAGAGATGGTTTCCCAGGCCACCACACAGCAATGAGTACTTAAGATCTAGTTTGCTAAGCTAGATCTACCAAGTGACTCCGGTGCCGTGAATCGAACCCGGGAGTCTTCACTCACGAATCCGTTAAATTAACCACTCGGCCACAAGGCCTCACAAAGCTCGCCTTATAATAAAATTCATTAAAAAAACTCCACGCTGTCAAACTTCGTAATTCAGTTTTCATATGTTTTAGGAACATTTTTGAATGGAGAGATGCACAGTTTGTAAATAAGGAGACTTTGGTGCGATGAAGCCAAGTGGAAATGGCTGAATTTTGTTGGCTCTGAAGATGGAAAGGGAAGTTTTGGAGTTGAGGAAAGGGACAGTGAAGCGAAGACATCACGTAGATGCTGCAATCACTGAGAAGGCGTCTTCTTACAACTGAATGTGAACTCAGTCTAACCAACCGATGACTTACTTTATTTGATCAGGGCTCTTCTATTTGCTTAAACGTTGCCGCATTCACAAATCAAGACCCTCTGTTATTCGACAATATTCTTTCATAATACAAATATTAACAATCTCACTCTCGGTTACCGAAATATTCAGTACTAAGCAAACAATAATACGGGTGACGCATTAATAATAAATTTCGACCGAGGCTAAAGTGTCTCAAACCAACGAATATATTCATTTGAAAGTACAACACAGAATCAGGCGGATACATATAAAGTAAGTTGGTACAGGTTATAAATTAAAACAATAATATTAAAAATGATTGGATACACACAAACGAGTCTAAATCGCAGTCCAGACTAAGTTATGTGAAGTAGTTATATTTAATTGTTTGGTTGATTTTCTGCTCTTTTGTAAAATATGCGGACTCCTAGTATTTTGTTTATATGCATATTTATAGTTTATGTATATATAATAAACAGGGTGGATTTGAATTAACTGAGAATATTTCAAGGGGTGGTAGGGTAACGCAAACATAAACGAAAAAAAATGTCGAATATTAATATAAAAAATATTTTTAATATGAATTAAAATTTAATAACATATATAACATACAAAATACAAGGGTGATATTCACTTCTGAGTACTTTGTAGAAACAGCTGATTCCAAGATGGTGACCCAAACTCGATTACAAAAGCACTATTAATATTTTAAATTATACCCAAGCACCCCCTAAAATTTACTCATTTAATTCAAGTCCACCCTGTATATACATTTTTTTCAATCACCAACTTAGGATAAGATTGTCTATCTTCTATTATTATATAAATTTATGTTATGTTATTACCTAATCAATTCATTTTCTTTCTTTATCAAATTAACTTCGCTAGTTTTGTTGGTTTTTGTATGTTTGTGATTCTAAAGATTTAGTTTTCTATTTATTATGTTTTTGTATTTCTTGTAAAATTATTCACAGTTAAACGAATATTAAAGTATTTTTATTCTTATTCTTAACATTCTCTCCAACCTGTCTTGAAAAAAAGATGGAACGATATACAAAAATGACATATAAAACTACAATATTTGTTTGAATTTGGCACATCTCTGGCACGGAATCGATTAAATTAAATAACTAATTTTGAGTGATGTTTCATTGTTTCAAAACATGTTTTTATATAATTTCATTGAAACATCAGTATAAATATATTTTCACGGGTAATAAAAATTCACATACATTGTAATGGATATACAGGTTGGAAAATTATTTAATTGTTGGATATGTGTAAATTGCAACACCTGTTGGTTTATTTAGTTATTGAATTATAAAGCAGGAAATAAGAGTAAGCCTGAATGGATCCAATATAATAAAATTATCATTATTTTTTAAACGAATGTGCTTATAGTCACTCGTCTATCCCCTGAAAATGTATCCAATTAGAAGTTACTATATAATTTACAACCCATTTGAATTTCAGTATGATCCATAGTGAGGCTTAATTTGAAGGCACGTCACACCGTTAATCGAAGTTATATAATTGTGTGTCTGAATGAGAAGTAATTTAGATAATAGTCCTGCCTGATGAATTTTTGTGAGTTTCACTGAAGTTTTGTGTCACGTTCTGAAATTACGCTCCTGAAAGTTGTCTAACGTGGATTACGTGAAAGAATTATATGACCTCAGATTTACTCCTAAACTAATAAAACACTTTACTATCGCAGAATACTCCAATATTGGCTCATTCTATTTCCGTTATTAAACATATTACGAGACTTAACTACTGTTAAATCAAATAAGTTCGTCTTCTTGATTATACGGTCTACTTTTTAAACGCCGTATTTTTTATAAAATATTTTTATCATATTAACATTTCGACAACAAGCGATTTCAATTTTTAAAAATACTTGTCTCCCAGTTCGTATTATATATTATATATTTAATGTCTATATTGTTTACTTTAGAAGTAATACTATACAGTGCGAGCCAGAATTATTTCCTTATTTTGTAACACAAAAAAACCATAATTAGTGGATTTATTTTATGCACGATTTTGGAAATTTAATAAATTATATTTTTATATTAATTTAAAAATCAAATTTCGGCCCCAATCCCGGTATTTTGGACTTTTACTCTTTCTAGTATACTTTTTCTCGAAATTAGATTTTAAAATTACAAAAAGATTATTATTTTTGTGGTTTATATGCTGGAGAGAGTAATGAGATATTTCGTATTCACTAAGTGTATCGATTTTTTTTAATTTATATAATAATAAAGTAATAATTGAAGAATCTTCTGATAATATACTGCTCCACATTGTATAATAAAAATTCATTATCATTTAACTGTCATTATATAATTCATTTGAATAAGAATTAGATTATTTTGAGTGTGAAATATTATATGATCAAATACATTTTTTTTATTATTATTATTAAGAGAAAACAGTCGTCTGGAATACCTGTCTGGAATAGAGGGTTTTTTAGACACAACAACGTGTTAATTGTCTGTCGGTGATGTTAACTATTACTAGTTACACAGGTCACCGACTTAATAATCAGTATTTACCTTACAACACAGGAAATCAGAGAAAACCTGGATCAAAACGATCGATCGGGATTTTATTAATATTATCTCCCAGACCGATCAAATCAATTTAATTTTTTTTGACTTGAGCGGGATTTGAACCCATGACCACAGTATTTGTAGCCATGCTTCTTATCACGCTGGTATATAAATGTATTGAAACGTGAAAGTATTATTATTAAATCCAAGTGGGAATATTTCAATAAGATTATGTAAACCAAATCGGAAAATGAGGTATAATATTTTCGATTCGCTATGTGAATGAATCTGATTTGCCACTATTTGATATGGGGGATATTTTAATATCATAAATGGGTGAGTTAAGAAAAGATAATCTCTTTATTATGGTGGATGGAATGAGAGTTATTGGTGATCCGTGACCTCCGCGGCTTCAGGCTTTCAGTCTCATACAGAAAGAGTGATATTTCAGGAGATTTGGCGAACTTATCTTCAGGGCACGTTATTCGATATTCATAAAATTGCCATCGGAAGCGATGTAATGGCTTTACTGTCCTCGATATATGCATTATTTGTGGGTATACAACTCCTCATCTCCCCTTTTTATTGCAAGATTAACCTGGAAATTGCCGATACGAATAGATTTGTCCCACTAACAATATCATTATCCTATCCATAATAATCCCAAAAACCTGATTCTTACATACATTACAGAATAAATCGAATCCCCCTTTATTGAATCATGTTGAATTCAAATATAAAAATTTATAAAGTCAAATAAACTGAAATCGAAATTTTATCTTTATTACTATCTTAACTTATAGATATATTTGATAATATGTAACTTCCACATTTTTTTATTATTTAATTTGTTGAAATCTTAATTCAATGAAATTACACCAAGACATCGACGAAATCATTATTAATTAAAAAATAATATAATACTTAAGCTGAATATTTAATTTGTGATATTTATCATAATTTATACCATATAGAGTAAAGACATGTATTTTTACTTATTTTAAATTTATATTACAATAAATAATTTAATATTATCAACGGTAAAATTACATAAACACACTTCTGAGAAAACTTAAAAACACTAAACAAATTAAAAACAGTATATTCAATAAAAAAAATTGAAATATGGATATTACATTTATGAGCTTAGGTTTATTTAAATAATTTATTTGCGTTTGTTTGAAGTATCTTTATTTTTTATTGGTGATTCAGTCACTTTATTGAAATGTCTTGTGATTAATTATGTAAAATTTAATAGTGAATTTATTTCTGCAAATATCTGTGTGTTATAAAAGTTTTATGTAGTGGCAACATACTTATTCAGAGACATTGTGTATATTTTGACGGCTCAATGCAAACTTTGATTAAACTTATAAAATCATAACCGACTAATGTAGGAAATTAGGTGTTCTTTAAAAATGTTACATATTCAAAAAAATACCTATACACGAGTAAGATCGTATTGAGGTACACTTTTTCATTGGATGGGAAAGAAAGAATGATACTTGTGATAAGGGGTGATGTGTTACTATAATAATAAATATATATTTGTATTGTCGGTTTCTTTGTGAAGGATGTATTGTAAGTTCAGATTGGTATAATACCTTGTCGGTAATGATCCATTGTGTTTTCAATGAAATTCACTCTGGATTGTATTGCTTACCTATATTATTTATTGTATCGATATATTCTAACAATGTGTGTCCTATTTGTCAATCAGATAAAAGCAAACATTGAACGATGCTATTTTATATGTGGTAGTTTATTTTACACAACACAGTAGAGTAAATATAGTAAAAGTGTAGAATGGAGGAAGGCATTCGTTGTTGCAATGGTGCGGGTGTAAAATCGGGAATAATTCAGACTGGATTTTGAATCAGAAGACCGCATGTGTGGAATTCCAGGTAACATAAATCATTAACGTATTATCTTCACCGCGGGTTCACGTGTATGGAATCTCTGCTTCCATATCCCTTTGAATCTATTACATAATGCATTTTTCAGTACAAGCAATAAAATTCCAAAGCGAACGAATGTCGCATTCCCCACTATATTGTGTTTTAAGGTGTATAACAAGGTGAGTGGATTATTCTCACTATAAAACAGTTTATAAAAAAATGTATTTTAAAATTCCCCTTACAGTTAGTTGACTGTATGAATTGAGACGCTTAGAATGAAATGATTCTCTTCTTATATATATATATATATATATATATATATATATATATATATATATATATATATCTGCCCTATGAATATTTTTACGGATCAAAATAAATAAAAGTATCTTGAACTATTTTCAACTTTCATTTAATTATAGCTTTAACATACTTAAATATCCGTGTATTTAATAATGTAAGTAGTGGTTTTTTGATGTAATTTTTGTAACATGTTTTCTTGAGTATCAAAATAATTATTTTCATGTCAACATAAGTAAAAAGATGCTGTAAGCTACTTTATTTATTTTACACTTTAATCGATTATTATAACACAACAATTATTATAAGTTTTCATTAACTAAAGAAATTGTAAAATACATGTATTTAATAAGATTATATATTTTTTGTATTTTTCTTCATTGGAAAATATTGGTAGATATTAAATATTTACTTATCATTAAGGATATTAATATGATGTTTTATTTTTTAAGACCTTGTTCAAATGTATATACTCTATTTTATCGGTTATATCAATATTATTTATAAAAATATGTAAACAGTCGATACAAACACTATTTAATAAATGTCTTGAAAAATTTGTTTTTCCGCAAAGGTCTTCAATTGAATTAGTCTTTTATAATTGTAAAACCACACAACGATAATTAACAGCAGAAAAAATATTCAATCGGCTGAAGAACTTACTAGTAAAATAATTAGAAGAATGTAACAAATAAACTAAACCATTGGATAATTTAAAGTCTTGAATATAATAATAAAAGAAAAATATAATATTTATCTATTTTGCGTGTGTAAAAAATGTATGTGGATCGATTCAAGGCAATTTTCTATAGATGCGTCATTTTCAATGAAGGCAACATTTTAAATCAATTCCAATGAATATTTAATTTTCACTCATAAAAAATATTAATCGATGTTTTGTACAATGTATGCCTTTCAGATGCTAATGAATGTTATGTATTAGTCCCTTTGTAGTTGTTGTCCCTTATAAGTGGGCCGCAATTATGAAAGGTGGCAAGAATACCTAATAACAAGGGCCAAATAGACTACCTGTCAACTATCTATCATGAATATTCGTCAAAATATCTATAACGAGCCTCGCTACTAATTGAAAGCTATTTTATGCTTGTATTCAATGTTTTGAGACTGAAAATATCCAATCAAATTTGACCTACAACAACTTTAACAGCTTCTCAAAAACTCACCCTTGTTTGTTCTAGCCACTGATAAAATACATATTTCAAAACACTAAAATCGATTGTATTTAAAAATAAAGCTTACATTTTATTAAAATTGGATTCCTGAAGGCATTTTTTGATTCCATCTTTATTAACCTAATATTAATTAATAAAAAATTTGAAAGTACATAATTTCATGGCATTTAATATGAAAGTATTCAAGTTGAATAAAATAATGATTGTATATAAAAAAAATATTTAAAAACTATATTAAAAGTATTAAAAGTACATACAAGTATAATATCGAAAACTAAATGTGTTTTTCATCGAAAAATGTTGGAAATTACCGATTTTAAATCCCACATCCAGAAATATTGATTTATACAAATATGTGGAAGATAAAATTGAAATGAAAAGATAATTGAACTCTTTGTCCCTTATGTTTGCAAGAGTAAACTCACTTATCGCAAACGTCTGTGAGTGGTAGTAATACTTTTCAAATGAAAAAAACCATTAGTATGTTGGGCGCACTCATGAAAGTAATTTTAATTATAAAATATAAAACAAATCATCCAAAAGCACATATGATTTTAATTATACTCCGGATAGGTAATTAAATAAAAATATTGTTCATCTTAATTGATTTCAGTTGAACTATTTTTAATTATTATTTAACACTGAAGTACCATGGAATATCATCAATATGGTTTAGTCTCC
>JAGTTH010002986.1:0-21776 GCA_022606485.1 Agraylea sexmaculata | reverse complement strand
ATAATTTTATGTTTTTTTATAATATTTTTTTGTAGTCGTGTTGGCATTAATACGAAAGCCTTTAAAATATTTGATAGGTTATAAAATTTTGGTTTGATTCCTGCAAAATATCACATAATTGATTTATCCACATAGTCCACCTTTTACATACTTTGTCATTGAATTGAGATTCAGGTCGAAGTATTCATTGTTTGATGCTACAATATTTTAATGTCGTAATCCAATGGGTCGACATCATCACGACATGATGCCATTTGCAAATCATTCAATAGTATTTCACACATATTCAGTACAGTAACGAGCAAAAACACTCTTATTAATAATCGATCGTGATGGATCATCGTGTCTTATTATTATTGATTCACTTACACGTAAAATAAGGTCACTTACATCAATTATTTATTAATAGATTTTTCAATCATAAAATGTTTTCACCGCAAAAACCGCAAACCGCACAGAGACAATGTTTAAACGTTCAATTTCTATGAAATTTCTCATATTAGTATTAATTAATTAATGACATTTTTATGACTAAATATGCATATTAAAAATTGCTATAAATAACTTGAATTAAAATATATTACAATGTTATTTAGGGGGGAACAGATTTTTATAAACAATATTAAATTTCATGAATGTGTAGAGTAAATGTCACACTTCTTCAGTTTATAAGACTCAGAGGTGATAATACTTACCAAATGCCATAATTGGTTACACTGAACACTAATCACAACCGCTTTCAGTATTTTAGATCGCCACTGTGCGTGTCTAAAGTTTGACATTTACTTTACACATGCGCTTATTAATAAATGCTTGCACAAACCTGGTTGCAGTTTTAGAGCACTGCATGGGTTTCAATTATTTATTTACATATTCTAGGTGGACTTTTTTTAAAAAGATTTTTAGTAATAATTAATTTAATGATTTCACAGTTTGGCTAACATGTAAATGTAAATTATATTTCTTTTAATAATAATCCTAAATAAATATGATTGTAACATAAACGGTACGCAAACTGTATAATTATTTGTAAATAGGATATTTTTTTTAAATAACAATGATTAAAAATACTAAAAGTCTGTCTGTCCTGTATGAATACAGGAAAAAATAAAATTTCAATATTCGCTGTACCTTGTTCAGTGAATATTGAAATTTTATTATTTATCAAGAGTATTTTTTTAGGAGAATTTTCTAATAAATTATATTCAATAGAATTCTTCCTTCTATTGAGAAGGCTTCTAAAAATTCCTAGTAGTCCAATTCTAAAAAAAACAATTTCCGTTACCACTTAGGTGAGCTATAATATTAAATGGTAAATTGTGTTGACTTTCTTTTGCACAAATATAAAAAGCGAACCCATCTAAATATGGTTGTCAATATTTTATAAACATCAACATACACTTAAGGCATCGAAAGATTCAATGTTGATTCACATCAATTCTTAGAAATCATTATTTTTTTGCCGACCACACCGACGTATAAGATTATTTTTAGATATGACTGGAGTCGAGCAAAACTATATTACCTTTTTCGGTATTTCCGTTTAGCGTAATAACTGCGTAAATTTGCGTAACTATTGCCTTTTAGAAGCAAGCAAACGCCATTTCTCCCCATTTTATTCCATTCACAGTAAGATTTTATAAAAACCAGTTTAGCAACCTATACATATTTTAATAAAGTATTCAACAATGACCAAGCTCTTTTCTGCATTATGCAAAACAGTGTCATTCCATTCAAATGATTGAAAGCGTTTTTTCCTTGGCCCGTTGCTTGACGTAAATCATATTATATTATATTCATAGATTTATTGTGTAAATTGAATACATAACTAGAAAATAGCATAAAATATTTGATATTAGTTTTAATAAATAATACAATCTACGGAAGTTTGGAAAAAGCCTATACTTTTTCACAAAATATATCTCTACTATACGTAATAAACATTAAAATTAATTCTGTAAAATCTGGTTTGTTACAATTGTTTTATGAGAATTAAAATTGATTCACGAAACCCTTTTATATTTGATTTTTACAATAGTTCAATGTTGTATAAATATTTTTTTACAAAATCTATATATTATTGCACAATGTGATAATACTCTTTTGAATAAAAAAAAACTACTGATAATTATGAACAAAATTATAAGTGACTATTAGGTTATGTTATGGATATATTTTACATAAATTTAAATAAATGATTAATTTTGGATTAATTGTAAAAAAAGCGCGCATACTTGATACGAATTATTTACGAATTCGATGTGTGATTTACACAAAAATATATCTACAAAAAATCAATTAAATATGTAATTACTCTTAATGATCTTAACTAATTGTAACCCAAGTTATATCTATGTCAGAAGCTTAGTTATAAAGATATAATAATGTCATAGTGTTATTATGAAAAAGGCTTATATGGCATATTTATTATTTGGTCATTCAATTTGTAGGTACTGTAAAAGCCCATCGTATTTATTTATTTTATTATATTATTTATACTTTTTTTCAATGAAAGAATACAATTTCCATTAGTGTTTTAATATAAATAATAATTTACTCACAAAAATTCAGCCTTGATTTTGAATTATTTTGATAAATATTTAATGGTTAAATAAAAAATAAAGTTGTGTGTGAAAATAATTGTACCCACATGGAATGAATGCCAAAACCATATGATTGTACTAAAATATTAATTCCTCGTAAATTGTCAATTTGTAGATACGTTTTTTGGTTAATGACTTATTGTTTAATTGATAGTGTTTCATCTAAAGCAAGTGGATTTAGTTATTGTTCGTTATCAAGATTATAAACCAAGGTTTGTGGGCCGCTAGTGGTGTTATCGTAATTGTTAGTAGGTCGCGATGATTATGTAAGCCGGTGGTGTTTTTAATATTATTTTTGATTTCAACACATCTGATATGGGATATTAAGGAGTTAGATTGTGTTGGTTGTGATTTTTGTCTAGAAGTGTGGGCGAACCGGTGGAACGGCCTCACGAAAAACGGCATGTCTTACCACAGACTAGATATCTTTGTGGACTCATTCAACAAACTAAACCACTCAGCCACCACAGGTGAAATAAGTACACCTATTAGACCTTCACAATAATACGATGAATTGAGTCAGTGCATTACAATATGTATTATCTGTATGATTTGAGCTGTAATATTATCGAATCTTGTGCACATTAGTTAGGCCGCATTCATACTATCCGACATTCACAGTAAAATACTTTGTACGTAAATACTGTCTATGATTATCTGAAAGACATAATATGAATACGATTATATAAACTATATATATCAATATTTGTATTTTGCCTGATAGTAAAGCTTGTGATTCCTAGGCGTGCGTCGCCGTAAACGTACATCGTAAAAACGATAATAGAGTTGCTTTGCTGTACTTTTTTGTTAGTTAATGCCTCGCCCGAGGCTCAGACGAGGCATTAACTGACAAAAAACCCATCAAAAGTGTAGCTAAGTAACTCTACTATCGTATTTACGGTGACGTATGCCTGGGAATCCATTACTTAACACAATTTAAGCATGAGGATATTTTATGTGTCTTATTTAATCACATAGATTGAATTGTATAAAAAATCACAAAAAATGTGTCGCTATGTATTTGACGCCTAGTATAAAATTAAATAAATATTTGTGTTTTTCACTTATTAAACCAGCGTAATAGCTCAGGGGATAAGATGCGTTGATATAAATACTGTTACCATGGGTTCAAATCCAAATTACGACTGGGAGATCGGGAATAATATTAATAAAATCCCGATCGATCGTCTTGATCCAGGTTTACTCTGATTTCCTGTATTGTAAGATAAATACTGACCTGTGTAACTAGTAATAGTTAAGATCACCGACAAACAAATAATTATATTTATAAGAAACATATTTATAGCCACACAAAATAACGATCGACTGACGGGATAGTAAAGTAGAAACCTAGAAATTTGGCAACATCTATTTTTTTAAATATAATTTACGTAAAAGATATTACCAAATTATAGAAGAGAAATATCATAGGTTTACATTCCAATGTTGTTAAATTTAAACCAAAAATATTAGCATGACTTGTGTGTTTATTTAGCAAAGCAATTTCGACATATCAGATTCGTTCACGGTATTGTTAACTTTATACCTTAATCATGTGCTTTCTTATGTATTCGTAATAATTTTCCCATCGGTAATATTCCACAGTCAGTAAAATGAATACATAAATATTATCTTCATTGGTGTGTGTGTTACGGTAATGCAGGTAGTTGCATGCATACATAATATGAATGGCAAACAAATTACAGTAAACTCGGGATTAGCAAGTATAAGCAATCCGGTAGTTATGTGTGATCATCATTATCATTTAATGAGTAATAGAGCCTCTTTTTGACATTTCATCATTTATATGTCATGTTGGGAAAATTTATCCAAATACATACATAGTTCATTTTGAGATAAAAATGATAAACACACAATTCAATCAGATTACTCACCAATTTTCTTATATTTATATGCCCCTCCGGATATTATGTGATATAAATAATATAAGCAAGTTCTTCTTAAAAAAAAATGAGTTAATTTATTATTTAATATTGGTAAGCTTATTGCAGGTGTAATTTTTACTTGGGGTTATTGTATATAGGAGTGGTATAACAATTTCTTTATTTAATTTGCATTTTACATAGTGTGAATAGTAAAAAAACATCTTATAATTTGGACTTATAAATCTAAGAATATATAAATCTTTTATCTATAACTAACATGAAAATTTTAATAAAATAATTATTTGATATGAGAGGTTCTTAATATTTAATAATAAAAAGTATGGGGAAAAAAATAAAAACCCATTTACAGATATAATTTATCAACGGAGTAGACATTTTTCTATGTAGTACTTTTTATTAAAGAAAAATTGCTAAAGTTGATTTGTCGGAGGCTTTATGATTATAAAGCACACATTTTCAGTTGAAATGCATGCACAATATTTAGCTCAAGTTCACATTTCTCATACAGTTTTTTTTGCATTGTTACAAAATAACACTTGCTTCTTCGCCGTATTTTTTTAAAAATGCAATTGAGTAACTGAAAAGATGTAATGATTGAATGGTCAAACACTTTCGCCAAACTAAACATGTTAGAACGACCTAATTAATATAAGCGAGCACGTGTTGTTGGAAGATCATACATATTAAAACCACACTTGGATAAACACTGCGATCGTATTGCATTCACATTAAATGTTATTTTAAACACCACAATAATTATTACAAACACAACTCTAACTTGCCCAATGTATATTATTTTCATTGACTCTTGTAAACAGACACTCCTTCACTTAAACCTTCAGACGAGACTCTCTTGTACATATTTGTGTTACGAATTTCAAAGATGCCAAACTTAAAATAAAAAAATTGTTTTACAAATTGACAGTTTTCAGTTAATGCACACAACCATTATTAATATGCCATATTGGCTTTTAAAAAAGACAAAAATATTATACTTTGTCACGAAGACATATACGCAATTCTTGTATTATTTGTCTGAAAATAGGGATTAAAAAATTCGATTGTTAATTAACAATTCACAGCCGATAAAAAATAGATATTTTTACTTGAAACATTAGTGTCACCTAATTGTAATATATTATTTTTATTGAATATTTTGGTACGAACATTTAGGTTTGGCTTTCAATTAATGTACACAATTATTATTAATATGCCATGTAAGCTTTTAAAAAAGACAAAAATATTATATTTTTTCACCAAGACAATAAATATACGCAATTCTTCTATTATTCTTGTATTTTTATGGAATAAGGATATAAAAAAAAATGATGGGTTGACATAAAAATTAACAATTTATAGGGAGCTGATAAAACAAATATTTTAATTGGAAATATTATTGTAATTTGAAATATATTGTATATTTGTAAAAAATATAAAATATATTGTATATTTTTTAATATTTTGGTGCAAACTTAGATAGATTTGGCTTTCATTTAATATAAACATGTATGACATACACTTAATATGTTTATAAATATACTGATATAGATACAACTTGGGTTACAATTAGTTAAAGATTATAACCAGTAAAACTGCATATTTAACAGTATATAACAAAAACATTTGTAGATACAGTTTTGGGTGAATCATTCGTCTAATTGTGTGAATATTTTACATTACAAGTCAAAAAAATAATAAATAAAATGAATATATTAATCTAATAAAATTATGTGAACGGAGAGAATATTAAAAACAAAGATCAACATAACAACATAAAAGATAACAGTAAAACTACAAATTTTACTAAGTATATTATTCATACCGATTTTTTTATCGATCTATTTTCTCGGATATTTTTTATGGTCACTACTTTTTACTAAATTTAATATTTTATGGAATTAACACAAAAAGTTTCCTTTATTAATTAATTTCTAACTTAATATATACTCAATGGTATCCTAATAAACTATCTACAAATTCATTTAATATATTTTTTTTATATATTGAATCTAAATTTTTAAAATAAAAAATGCCACACAATGAATTTTGACAACAATCTTTTCAAAATGTCCAACATCTCATACGTATTATTAATGATAAATATTCTGAATAATTGCTGTATGTTTAACTTATAATCAAAGTTATTTAGATTTATTTAAATGTTATTATTGAGATATATACAATATAAGTGGTTAATTCAGGTCAACTTGTGTTTACTTTCGATTGCGCAAGAAGAAAATGAAGTTGTATTTTCAGAATCATCTTCAAGTTGTGTCGCAACAATCATCAAAGTGATCCACTTCTTTCAATAATAATAAACTGTTCTATCTGTTTAAGTTTTCATTATTAATGCTGGTAGAAATCGATATTTCCATACGCCCAATCTCCATTGTAATTTTTATCTTCAACGCAATAATTTATTCTTAATGTGACAGTTCTTTAGCAACGGTCTTGTATTACACAAGCATTAATAAAATATTATGTATATTCTAGGAAGCGACTATAACTCAAACAAACCGCTGACGAAGAAGCTTAAATATTTGAAATGACATTTATTCGTATATTTTTACAAATCGTATATATTTATGATTAACTATTATCTCGATTCTTGTCACGACTATTCAAAGTCAATAGAACAACGGAACTGTCTTTATCCGGTTTATTTTGGCGTAAAACAATTGTCATTTCCGTCTTCTAATGACAACCGACCTTTAAAATATATGGAAAAGATACTCAAACATTTAATAACCAGAAAAGGTTTTAATTTTTTCCCATACTTTTTATTATTTAATATTAGATACCTCTCATATCATATAAAAATGTTATTAAAATTGTTATCAAATCATGTTAGTTATGGGTAAAAAGATTTATATAATCTACACACCTAAGTCTATTTTATAAAATTAATGTTTAGTATGTAAAATTCAAATTAAATAAAGAAATTCTAATACTATTTACTAACCAGAATCTAAATACAATTTATATTTTTTATTTTATTTATTTTCTTTTTGAGAGGGTTTTTAGACACAACAACGTGTTTATTAATTACTAGTTACACAGGTCACCGACTTAATAATCAGTATATACCTTACAATACAGGAAATCAGACTAAACCTGGATCAAGACGATCGATCGGGATTTTATTAATATTATTCCCGATCTCCCAGTAGTAATAACCGATCAAATCAATTTTAAAATTCTTGACTTGAGTGGAATTTGAACCCATGACCACAATTTTCGACCACAATTGAATGGAAAACAAAATAAATAATAATTTTAATCTTAAATTAAATTAAAATGTCCAAATCTATACATATTATACAAATTATTATTTAAAACGATAGATAAGCATTATTTTTCATTGTATTTGTAATGTTGAATTTATATTGGTAATAGAATATTTGTGTTTTAAAAATGTCAAATGAGATTATTTGATTAATAAATATAAAGATTTTAACCTTATTAATGTGTTAAAAGTATAAACGGTTTATGTGCTTTATAATAATTGAGTTGGTGGATGGAATAAGGGCGTATACTGAGATAATCGAATAAAACATTCTATCTTTTATATTATGATGACGTATTGTCTTTGGTAACAGGTAAATGTCCATTTCATGATATTCAAAAGTCGTTTTTCGAAAAAAGGGCGTATTCCGTTATCCGCCCTTATTCTATTCAACCCCTCAATTAATACATTTTTAGATTAATATTTATTGTCGCTACTAAAAATAAACCGGTATTCGAACGAAAAGTTTTTCACAATTTAGAGTATTTACAAAAGTCTTTTTATGGCAAAGGGATGTGTTGCGTTATTCGCCCTTATTCCACCCAATCCCTTAATTGCAGATGTATTTTATTTAATATGTTTTGAATTTTTTCAAAGATTTAGAAGCAAGCATCGTATAAATCACACAAGTTATTGGATGGCAGATAAAGCTTTGAAATAATTTAATAAAGAGTGACATAATGCATTTTTGTAGTAACAGCGGTTATACATCACAATTACTGTCATGTTGCATATCAAATAAATACTGGATATTTTATTGCATCCGATGATAATAAATTCTTTGACAAATAGACAATATGTAGAATTATAATATAAGGAATTATGAGATTTAATGACTTTTAATTATTTATTGCATTATTTTTAATTATTTAATTATTGCTAAAAAATGCAGACGCGCTTTTTAACATTCACCGCAAAGATTTTAATACTAATTGTCTATGTGATAAAAATTGAAATATGTGAATAATGTAGTTAGATAGTTAATTATTAAGTTTATTACAATTATTTGAATTGTATTGTACAATTGTAGACTTAAAATTATATGACTATGGAATTGCTCCATATATAATTCGTAACCAGCAGACACGCTTTTTTTACATTCACTGCAGGATTTAAATACTAATTGTTTATTTTATTTAAAGTAAAATATATTTATAGTATAACCAGATAGTTGATTATTAAATTTATCATAATTATTTAGTGAAAATATATTCTCTAACATATATGTAGACTTAAAATTATTTGACTACGAAATTGCTTCATACATATGTAATTTGTAACCAGCAGACGCGCTTTTTTACAATTCACCATAAGATTTCATTAATATTTGCTTATTTTATTTAAAATAAAATATATTGATAATGTAGCCAGATAGTTCATTATTAATTTGATGATAATTTTTTAGGAAAAATATATTCTCTAACATATATTATGTAGACTTAAAATTTAATCCGTAACCTATGGATTCGCTTTTTTTAACATCAATCACAAGTTATGAATACTAATTACTAATTTGATTTAAAATAAAGTAAATTAATTATGTAGCCAGATAGTTAATTGTTAAATTTAACATAATTGTGAGGGGTTTTTGATGGAAAAAAATATTTTTACAGCCCTATTATTAAAATAGCGCTCGGGATTTTATCCAATATGAATGATTCAAATGATGCCATGTTTCAGGAATCTGTATTAGTATGATTCTTGTGAGACTTTCCTATAAGTATGATGATTCACGTAATTGATATGTTAATCTTAATATATGTATAATACGAAGAAACACTTGAGCTGAAGTTGCATGTTAGATAGAGTGTATTTATGTCTTGTTTCTCGTCTGTTCTAAATTCATTCTAATTATCAAGTGAAATGTGTTCATAACATAAACATGTATCGCGTGTTTCAATATCATTTTCCTCATACTTGGCAGTGCTTTCGATCATATTACTCTAAACCAGTATACATATTATTATAAAATGTCTCAATAGAGAGGTTTGTATTAAAAGCGACTTCGTGAATTAATATAAGGCTTTGAGAAGAGCCGACAGAAGGTGATTGTATTGTCAGTCGCAGGACATGAATGGTGACTTTTTATGTCACACCTTGACTGTGTTGATGATGATGGTGTTATTATAAAGAGAGCCAAGTCCACAATGATTCTGATATAAAAAAACATGAGAGTTGTAGTTAAAAAGAGCCAGGACAGTAGTAGTTGGAAAATGACCTCGGTGCAATGCATACGGGTCAAGGAGATTTTTTTTGTACCTCAATTTTAATGCTTTTTATTTGTTTGTTTTTCTATTGACATTCACACTAATAAGATCATTAAAATAGTCTTCAACATACCTACATTTTTTATTGTTATACTAATAGTTTATTATGATTTTTTTCAGGTGAGCTTTTGGCATTTGAGAAATGTAATACACCCAAACGTAAGTGATAAACGCAAACATACTCAATATTAAATTCAAATCATATTTTTAATAACATATGTTTATAATCTTATTAATTGGATACGCAAAGAGCTTTTATTGGAGTGTTATTTTTATTACCCTTAAATTTATTTTTTATGAAGATGCAAAATTTTGACACGTAATAAACGTTTTCATGCGTTTATATAAATACATAATATGTATTTTTAAAAACTAATATTTAATAAAAGCTTCACTATTTACTTTTTATGAACACAGAAATCTGATTAGGCCTAAATTTATGGTTTCCTAGACGTACGTTGTCGTAAACGTACACCGTATGTTTAAAAGAAGCATTGAGCTTAGGATTCCTAGGCGTGCGTCACCGTAAAGACGGTAATAGAGTTGCGTTGCTGTACTTTTGATCGGTTTTTTGTTAATTCAGACGAGGTATTTACTAACAAAAAAACCATAACTGTAGGTAAGTAACTCTATTATCGTATTTACGGTGACGTATGCCTGGGAATCCATTATTCAATGAACAACAAAAATTCAACTAGTATTTATATAATCTACCTCATGTATCATACAATTATTTAACTGCAATTTAAATTGAAGTGTAATGAACATTTTTGGCTATTTCGAAGTCAATACAGGTGTCAGTATTGCTAAGGTCAAATTATTATTAGAGCGCATACAAAGTGGCAATCAGGTGTAAGTGTGTCAAACAAAGTGTCATAGTTATACACTGCATTAAACAAATAGATATTATTATGTTTTATAGCCGTCATCAATTATTATCATTGTCACAATCATCATTAATACGACAAGTCATCGACTCTATGCTCCCCAGCTAAATGATGATCGACACTGGAAGACGCTCCTGTCTTCACATCATCAATGTAGGGCTGGAATTATTATTTATTATTGGAAATTGAAAAAAATATATCAAAACTGTTTAATAATGTGAAATCAAGACCAAATCCACTTTGTGGGTCTAATGTATTTATATTTATTTTATTGATAAAAACCACAGTGACTCTTTGACATAATAATAATATAGTATAGATTTCGTCAAGAAAACTCATAATTCTGTATATTTCATAATTATTTTTTTTTATTTTGGAGTGTAACATATTTGATCCAATATCTTGTTATTATTTCACACAATTCGATGGGTGAATTACCCAAAAAGTTAAACAAAACAAGATGCAGTTTTACTCTTAATGATCTTAACTATTATTGTAATCCACTTTGTAGCTTTTTTATAAAGAAAACTTATAATATAATTCACATTCTATATATATATATATATATATATATATATATATATATATATATATATATATATATATATATATATATATATATATATATATATATATATATATAGTATGAGTATATATATATATATATATATATATATATATATATATATATATATATATATATATATAATTTAGGCTTTTTGCAACCCTGGGCAGAGTGTGGTCAAGTGTCCATATAAGGGACCTGTGGACGACCTCATGGTCCGGGGCCGCAGCACCAAGGCCGGAGCCCCGCCTCACAAGACACTTTCACGTCCCTCAACACACTCACCATACATCACTTCATCACATCACAGCCTTAATACAATGTCAATCTATCATCACAATTCCTTCCCCATCAAAAATGACATCTCTACCAACAATACATTAACCACTCCATACAACCTGTTTTCGGTTGAACTTCAAATAAATTAAAGGCGAAAATATAATTCCAATACGATCATTCTGTTATTATAATGAGTGAATATATCGCCTGCTCAAGCGTATAATATCGTAAGTGCAAAAAAAAATCTGTGTGCTCTTAAGTCTTTATGGAACTGAGCCACATATTATTTACCATTAACCCCATTAACCAGATCCGTAGTTCTTTTGAATGAATGGAATGCCAGTGGGGTTGAAAATTACATATTTGTCATGCCTTACTGTGGATTCATGAGAAGTATGAAAGAATTCCTTAATCTATAAACTTTATTAAGAATTCCTTAATCAATCTATATTTTTTATAATATGTTATATTTTTTGTTGTATTTCTTATATATTTCTGTTTCTTCATTTTTCTCACCTTTTTTCTATAATACCGACAATTGTCCATCATTGCCGAACCGCATTAGGTTTTTCCTGTAATGATGGTTCATGCTTTAGATAAATAAATATTGCATGTATGAAACGTCAAAAAATGTTGATTTTCAATCATTATTTAACCTATTATGTGGGACTTGTTCGAAATAGTAATATAGTCCTATTTGACCGGCAACTAATGTAGTTTCATCCATTATCTATAACACATTTCATGTCTATGTCAATAGAAGGTATTTAATCGTAAACTGTTATATTTTATAAATAATAATTAAACCGAGTGACACGTGACAGGCAATGTTACCAGATTAAATATGTGGCTCAGTTCCATAAAGACTTAACAGCACACAGATTTTTTTTGCCATTACGATATTATTCGCTGGAGCAGGCGATATGATGTCATCATTGAATAAAAACAGAATTCATTTTCAAGGTCAAGTTCAAGTGAATAACAATAAACAAGTATGTTGTCATAATGTCTAAGGTTGCTGACCGTGTGTGCCGTTTTGAGGTTATGTTCTTGTTAACGTACTATTGTTGTTTCATTAATCTTATGCTTATAATAATACAAATTCAAATCAGGCAGTTAATCTCATAATAAGTAAAAACGTAAGATTAAAATAATAATTAAAAATTGAAAATTTTAACTAGCCAACTTGGACCATTAATGAAAGTGTGGTTGTGTTACATTTAATGTACCATTCCTCACATTTAATTATTTTAAGTTGAATAAAAGACATGTCGTTTATGTTCCTATTCAAATTGGGCAATCTTCCACTTCAATACATCACATTTTCATATGAAATTCGACACCACTCAGCTAATTATGATCACGTTAGACTGGTTTGTTTAATAATGTTGAGATATAAAAACCAAAACAGAATTAGTATTCGAGCGTGGAGCTGATTGCATTAGATTCGGACGGTTTCGAAATTCAAATTCAAACGTGGAACGCGTTGAAGATGAAGAAGTATGTATGTATTTATTTAAATTTTAAATAAACGAGGTCGGTTTTGCGCAAATCACCGTCGACATATTAATTTGCGAACAAATTGTGCGTCATTACGACACCGGATCGACTGCATTACAACAATTATCGATTAAATCTCGCCTCTGCTTACAATCCAACCTTACAATATAAACATTGCAAGGGTTGCCATATCAAAAAAAAACAAACAAAACATGTGATTGCTCGACACCACTGACAGTCAACAGACACAACACTAATTGTCTCACTCAGACTCATCTGTTTGTTCCGCCATCTCCATATTTATAATCCACTTGTAATATTGGCGATGTAATGCCGCATTTTTAAATATAAAAATCACGAACCAAACAGATGAGTTTGACAGAGGCAACACTATTTAACTCGTCTGCTTGGTCCGCCATCTTAATATTTATACAAACAATTGTCTGGCATTCTTATTGACGGTGAAGAAATGCTATAATTGCATGATATAAAGGAAGAACTACATATGAAGACTCACTAATCACTGTTTCTTGTGTTCGTAGAGTAAATGTCAAATTTAAACACGCATAGAGGAATACGAAGGCTGTGTTTTTTAATAATTACCACCGTAATAGCTCAGGGGATAAGACATGTGGCTACAAATACTGTGGTCATGGGTTCGAATCCCGCTCAAGTAAAAAAAACGATTTGATCCGTTATTACGACTGGGAGATCGGGAATAATATTAATAAAATCTCGATCGATCGTCTTGATCCAGGTTTACTCTGATTTCCTGTATTGTAAGGTAAATACTGATTATTAAGTCGGTGACCTGTGTAATTAATAATGAACTTTAGATGACTGGATTCAATTATCAAGCGTATAATTGGATTAAAATAAAATCAGCAACAAAAATGTCGGTATTTATTACAAAACATATTCAATAAATATGTCGAAAAAGAATATTTTTTATCGCTCGGTATATAAAATTTCCATTAAAATTTAAAATGGACAGTAACATTCCTTCAGTAATGGCCGGCGTCTGATAGCGAATATAAAATAAAAAAAACAGTAAAAATCCTTCAACATTCTCGGCAAAACGGGCAACGAAGCACGTACGCCCAAGAATTCAAAGCTAATTAAATATTTTTCAACGTTAACTAATACATAATTACTTATTTTATTGTTAATGGATGTCCTCGAAGGGTTAATTTCAATGTTTACTTTCGCAAACTCGACGTCCTTTCCTCACTGCCTCATTTATTGTGTATTAAATCTAAAAAAATAGCAGTGCAACGACGAAAATTTAAGTTAATTGGTTATTATTATTTATTATTATTATGGCAATTGCGCCGGTTAAACGGAATATTATTCAATTAAAAACGACATTTTGAGTCGTGTATGGTGAGGTCGAATCCTCTTGTGAAACGTAATTGAAAATCATATTAAATTTAATACCTAAAGTAGTTTCACTGGTATTTCCTGAATTATTATACTTTACACCGAGTTTTAATTACTCAACACGTTAATCACTCTTCAAACATTCAAATATATCTATGTACATAAACCATTTCTAGACATATTTTTACTTTAAATACACAATGATGATTAATGTGGATTTCCTATAAAGTGTGATTGCATGGACTTTATTTTTTTTTCTTATATTAAAAGTATTGCATACGATGCTCTTTTAATAAAATTTTAATTACTTCGAGACTATTTGAATCCTTGACTATTTTTTAGTTTTTGTGTGTCGTCATTGATCATTTGTTGTTATTATTATATAACTTTTTTAAATGCTGCAAAAGGCATAAATATAATAATAAACTTGATAAAATCTCTTGCATTCAAATTTATAAATATGAATAATGTAAATTACTATTCAATGAATTTTTTTATATCGATTTCCAGAAATATTTTGATCAAAATCTATATTTTTAATTTAATGCACAGTTTTATTTTTTACGGTTTAATTGTTTATAGTACATATTATTGATAGAGTTGATTTTATGTAAATTTATGTAAAAAAATGGTCCAAAAAATACCGTGAAAAACAATGATTAGATAGTGATATATTTGAATAGGGACATTCCAATAAATAAAACAGTTTTACTCGCATATAAGTGGCAATTATATTTCTTTCTACTAATAATAATAAGCCACTGAAATGAAAATGATTGTATCTTAAACAATACTCAAAGTGTGTGATGATTTAATTATTATTTTTCAATGTGGTAAAAAATATTCAATTCTTTAAAAACAATCGCATTTGGTTTTAAGACCACTCTGCATGCATAAATTAATAAAAAATCTTATACTTTCTAAAATTCGATTGAATTGTATTTAATTTATATTTACTCGGTTACATACATAGTTTGTAGTGATGATGAAAAGCATGTCTGGTTTTTTTTATCATCTTGATCGTGTAAAAACATGACACGTGCATAAAATCACTAAAACATGCACGTGGAATTCTTCATTTACACGTTGAAGTTGTATTCAATAAAAAATAAACTACAACTTCCGATACATTAATACTAATTTATTAATAAATACCGCCACGACCTCCCAAAAACAATGACTTATTTTTGACACTAATCGAACTAACATATGGCATTATTGATTTTATTTTAATTACTATAATTGTACGTATCATAGTAATCGATGGTTAAAACGATATAACCCGAGGCTAAATATGATATTATTATAATAATGAATCCTTTTAAAATGACGCAATACATATTGTCTACCTATACGCAATTTCTGATTTTACACCTTTATACAGATAAAATGTATTAAGGCTATAATACGCCTTATTATATAAAATTAGGTTAGCCTTTCAAACAATGAACAAAAGGTTATCAATACAACAGCGTATCTACAAAAATAGTTAAATGACCACCAAAATATTCATCAGTTTGTAGATAGGTTTTTGTGTTAATAACCCATCTTAATGTAATATGTAATAAATAATATTTAAATTGAATTGTCAATAGTTAATAGTTCTTGTACGGAAGCATCTTGTAATTAAGTGGTGTTCATCCCATAAATATATGTATTTCCTCTTACTTTATGATAATATAATCGTCAGACCAACGACTAGCCTCAGGCAAATTAGCTAAGATAATATAAATGTCCATATTATTGTAATGCATACAATCCCAACGTTTATAATATATAGTTTTATGTTGTACTCAAATATATTTTTTATTCTGAATATAAAACATATTAATATATTATATCATTCCTAGAAGAGTTTAGGTACATTATATCGTCGAAATTCTTTGCAGACTGTGTAACTCCAAACGATTTGATGTTTAGATTATAATGTCATATTTAACAAATTTAAAGTGAGAATTTTTTATGTGGAAATGATGGAAATATCCCGAAAAAATATAAAAAATATCGGTTAAATTCCTATTATCAAATATCCTAATTCATATCTCCATGTATCAATATGAACGCAATATATAAACCTAACATATTATCAGCATTTCGTTCAAAATAATTATGATCTGGAAAAATGTATAAAATTTGACAAAATGGACATTGTAACAAAGAAACTCGGTGATATTATATAAAAAAAATATTTCTATTCAACTAAAGAAGAAAACCCATAACGGAATTTTAAGCAAAAATAATTATTTAATACAAATTATTGATTTTTGTATGAGTTATTAATATTTTAAAAGACCTTTGATTATTAGAAGGTAAAAAATTTAGTTCAAAATTATATTTATCACATTTTTTACTAAATCAATTTTCACACAAGCTTATTAAATAGTCTTAATCCAAGTTTTTTTCTGAACCAATCATTGAGATAATTGTCAATGTTGTCTTATTAAATCTTTGGAAACAATTGTAATAAGTGAATTTATTATCAATCTTTCATTTTTAATATCTCTTAATAAATTATGGATATGAAATCTACCAAGAAAGAGATTTCAACACCAAGTTCCATTGAAAAATTATATATATTTAGATATTTGATGATTTTTGAGTGATTCGATAAGGTAATAAAATAGTGTAAAGTAAATATATATTGATATACCTGGATTTTCACGATTGATATATAAAAATAATTGATTTAGACCGCACAAGTCGACAGTAATAAACACATTATTATCCTTTGATGCCAACCAAACATTAATTCATTGTTTGATAATATGTAATCGAATCTTGCTGGGAATGAAAACAATGAATGTAAACAAAATTACGTGAACAAGTAGTAGAAGATATTCTCACTGTTGTGTTGGTTATTGAAGATAATATTTCGAAGAATGTGTAGTTATGCAATGTTCGGCATCACGATCTCCGTTTATTTTAGCGCTCGTCCTCCGTTATTAATAATGTATGGCAATGATAACGGATAATCATAATAGGCTTTATAATAACAGTAAATAGTAGTCAAAAGCGGATGTCAACGTCTAAATTGAACCGTCACGTCACGTAATATTACAATTTGCCGTAGGGCTTTCGTGAAGGAAAGTGACTCGTTGAACAAACAATGCATTGCTATCGTTAAATTTCGCCACAAATCGATAACCATTCTAAAGATGGCGAATGATGATGCCAAAAGCCTATTTCGGGATACACTGTGTCGTTATTTTTAACGGCTTTTCATTCCACAACATCATTGTGAACTTTTGCTTCAACCAACATAGTCTAGTTTGTTTATTATGCATCACAACTCTCCAGACTAGCAGATTTTTTTAAAAATAGTTTTTTTTCATTAATTGAATCACAATATTTTTCTCTTCTTATTCATTTTAAATACACATATTTATTTAATTATATATACAGCGTGGACTAAAACTAACTGAGAATATTTAAAGGAGTGGTAGGGTATCGTAAGAATAATCGAAAAAATATATCAAAGATTTTTTTTTAAATATTTTTTTTATTAATTAATATTCAAAAATAATATTAATTACGTACACAATAAATACAAAACAGTCACTAATGAGTACTTCAGAGAAACAGCTGATTCCAACTTGATTCCAAAAGCACTATTATTTTTTTTTCAAAAATGTTTTTAATTTTTTATTTAATTATTTTTTTTCAATTATTCTTTCAACCTACCCTACCATCCCCTAAAATATTCTCAGTTAGTTTAAGTCCACCCTGTATATAGAAATGCGTGGCGAGAGACTTTGTTTAAGAGTTGTGGTTTGTAGACACAACAATTAAATAATTTTTCAATTTTTTACTTAACTATTACTAGTTAAACAGGTCTTATTAATCGCCTCGGCATTTACCTTACAATACAGGAAATCAGAGTTAACCTGGATCAAGACGAGCGATCGGGATTTTATTAATATTATTACCGATCTCCCATAATAACCGACCAGTTTAAAAAAAATGACACATATTTATATTCCCCGAACTATTAATCAATATTGATTGTTCATATTTTTAATTGATTTTATAAAAATCCGATATACTTAATTTGACGCTTTCGTGAAATTCAGGTTATATTGCATTAATTTGGTTTAAACTCATCTTTTTCACATATACAACTATTCTTAGGTTTGCAATTTATAACTACTCTCAATTATTATAAAATTAATAATAAATAACTACTTGGCTATACAGTAAATATATTTATTTATAAATTGAATAAGCGAATAAGAGAGAAATCTTGCTGTGAATGTGAAAAAAGCGCCAAGTATGGGTTAATTCCATATTCTAATTTTCAGTAACAGAGTTTAAATAGTAAATTAAGAAATGGGAGTCTGTGAATGTCGCATACAAATGAAGATATCAAATGCGGTGGCTATAAAGTTCTGTACACGCCCACCAATAATAATAACTAATTCTTTATTGAAAGACAATCATTTACTGTTACCATTTCGGCTTTATTGGCCAGTTTGTCTAAACAGAGTTGACCTTTGCATGCACTTCTCCTTTCTATTGCAATAAGATAACAGTCTTAATAGTTACCTCGTTAATACATTCATAATACTATTTAACTCACTATGATGACCTAAAATAAACTCGTGAATTATAAACCTAAATAAATTAGTTAATATATATATATATATATATATATATATATATATATATATATATATATATATATATATATATATATATATATATATATATATATATATATCCTGTTATCAAATACAATTTCAGTATACGTCGTTATTCACATCTTAAATCAAATATAATATTGCTTAATCAGTTTTATTATTTCCTACGATCTCTTAAAATATTGTATACTACTTACTATTGAAATCAGCTTCTGAGTAAAAAAAAAAATAATTGAATAAATATTCTAAAGATCTTAAAAATTTTCAATCCGAGTGATTTAGATTATAAATTGCTTGTTATTGGTTAAATTGTTAATTAAATGATACCCAAGTACACTTTTTTTTCATTTTCACATTCATATTCAATTTCGCCCTTCAATATTTGATAGGATATTTCATACTTGCATGTAATAAATGAATTCTGTAATACATAAAATAGTATCAGTGTGAATATATAATTATATTTTAGGTCAATGCACCCGGGTAATCTCTTTTCCACAAATCAAGTGTACTCTTTGTTTATTATATTTTTAGAGTTAACCCCAAACTATAAATATACATATTGCGCATGTCTAAAGTTTGATATTTGCTATAAAAATAATAAATATACAGCTGAATACAGGCACTCAATTAGTTGTAAAAATATAATATGAACCCTATGTATTTATAAGCTGTTAATAATCATTATAGTTAACTCATAGATATAAAAATTAGATATCGCATTCCATATAAATAATTCGTGTTAATTTCGTGTAAACCCATGTATTGTGTTTCGTTCACTCAACACATTTCTAGTGACCACTGAGAGTGGTTGTGACAATACTTTAACGCTTTAATATTGTAAACATGTTGAAGAAGTAGTGTTTGGTAAAAAGTTACTCGATGTATTTGAGTGTATGTTTGAGTCCATATGACATGTAGTAACAATGCATTTACCCATTTTACTGTGAAATATAACTGAAGATATGAAGAGAGATGTTTACAGTATAATGTTTGACAGGTAACTCATGTTTTTGGCCACTTGAACTAAACACGCTACTCATGCGATATTTTATATTTATATCTATGCTTCAACCTTTTCAATTAATTCACGTTTTATTATTTTTACTCGTGTATTTAGCATGAACAGAAGTGTTCTAGTTAAAGTGTGTGTAGACAAACCCGAGTGGTGGTTATAATAGCAGAGGTTATCCTGAACTTTAGTCCATATATTGTAGCAATAAGGAGAGAATATGGTATAAGGCCCGAGGCATGGTTATCATAGAAGTGTGCACTGCAATTTGGCGGACACTACTCGTCACGACGAAGGCAGGAAGTTGCCAACAAAAGAAACAAGCCTTCACCATATTACAATACTGGCAACACAATACAACAATATCACATATGACTGACAGCTTGTCTCTTATATAATTACACGCACAGGGTCACTCGCCATAACCTAACCTAACATCAATGTCAACACAATTACTGGGATTCAAAAATAAATTGTAAAATTACGTTTCTCCATATATATAGTTCACCCTCTTCATAGATATAAACATAAGATATCGCATGAGTGGCTAAATGCGTTTTTTAGTTCAAGTGGATCAAGTGGCCAACAATACGAGTTACCTGTCAAACATTATACTGTAAACATGTCTCTTCATATGTTCAGTTATATTTCACAGTAAAATGGGTAAATGCATTGTTACTACATGTCATATGGACTCAAACATACACTCAAATACATCTAGCCTCACTTTTTACCAAACACTACTTCTTTAACATGTTTAAAATAATATTTCGTTTTAATAATTATAAATGCACGAGGGCCGCCGCCAAATTATTGTCACAACCACTCTCAGTGGTCACTAGAAATGTGTTGAGTGATAGAGACACACTTTTGCCTTTATCGAAGAATAGAGAAGAGTGCAACAATACACGGGATAAACCAAATTACACGAATAACTTATATGCAATGCGATATCTTATGTTTATATCTATGACCCCCTTTCTTTGTTGTATTTAATCAATCTGATTGTTTTATTTATTGATTAGATGGTATAAAGGCACATAACACTATAACAAATATCCTGTTTTATTCTAATATGTAATAATAGTATGGAGTAGATATATGATAGATTTTTCATTTTGATCGTGTAAATATGTATATTGTAGTGGTGTGATACTTGAAATGTATATAATATCGCCTAATTTCCATACTTCGTGCTGACGTCACACATTGTACACATAATCTGGAGGCCCGTGTAAATAACTCACGGTGGCCCCGACTTAGCTTATTGATATAGCGAATATGAGGTCACCGAAGCGCGGACATCGTGTGAACTGTTTTCCTTGCATCGCATCGGTCCGCCATTGGATGTTTGATAATAATATTTATGGTGTCGATACCCCATTGTTATAAATATGGTGATAGTGAACAGTTATGTGTCTTTGAACTTGTGAATACAATCAATATTCATTCC